>JAYMFT010133391.1:0-12985 GCA_038088735.1 Panulirus argus | reverse complement strand
ATATGTATGAGCATCAACAAGAAATATCGGATAATATCTGTAATGCCTATTGATCGATACATGAGGGACGCTTGTGATACGAATTTTGGTTTACTGACCATTTTCTAATCGACATTCACTAAACGCAATAATATTCATCTAGAATATCAAATAAAGTTAGTGTCGCATATATTTTTTTTCAATAATTACTGTTGAAACAACGTGATGAATGAGTCTTCTCACTGTGGATTAACGTCGGCCTGTAACACGCGTTGTTCGCCACACTCATTTTTCGTATATGGAACGTCGGGAGTGTTGATCAGCCTTCTCTTTCATGGTGAAGGAGGTGGTGTTCTTTAGATACAAAGCTGCTATCATTTCTTTCTCGTATCGTTGTCATGTTTGCGCTTCCTTATACATGAAATCCGTGAAGTACTTCTGAGACATTGACATATGATATTGTTACAATATTACGTTAGATGTTGCTTATCTTTTCATGTAAAGTGAGAAACTCCATATACAAGAATGAGTATTCTTATTTCAATTCGTATATAACGTTGAAATATTTGAACATAGTAAAAACTAAGGCGAAGGGGGTAGAGAAAGAGGAGGAAAGAAGGTATCGACCGAACTTCGCTTTGATCCACTTTTTCCTTATCTTTACAAATAACCTTAAGTCACATTTGGTCCATAATATTTCCTGATTGTTCTTTCTGTTATCTACTTTCTTTGGCTGTGTGGAGAGGGTATATATACATCTTTACAACGTGAGGAGAATGACAGGCAATAGAAATAGGATTCCTTTGTGAAGAGCAAATTTTACCAGTTCTTTTATCTAACTCAAGAAGAATACGATGTTTGTGATAGATGTAGAAACTCTTTGCTCTTTGTAAAAGTTCACAGTAACTTTAAAGCCTGTGGCAAGACCTATTTCTGTATCTGGTATTTTCACTCGTTTACTGGGAAACCACAGATAGATTTGAAAACAAAGAAAAGTCATGGAACTGAAAAGAAATCGCCTCTTTTATTCTGAAGTAGGTTCGAAATCACTGGACGAATAATTCCTTTCAAGCTGGCCTCCACATGACAAAGACCTTTCGAAGGAAATCTCGATGGAGGGAGATCAGTCTTGAATTTTAATCAGAGACATTGCAGTCCTTGCATCTCTGTCTTTTAGATCTGAACAAGGTTGCAGGTCCCTGGAGGGTAAAAGAGCTTTTTGTATACCAGGATATTTCCAGGAACCTCGCTCTCTTGGTTTTATATTTTGTTGAGAAGCGAGCGGATGACACAACCTGCTGGGCATGAGAACGGTCGGGAGGAGCCTTGATCTCACTTTTCTTTTAGTAGAGGGAAACCCATATGTAAATTCCATCCAAATGGAAACTATTGCCTGAAAGCAGGTTTCGTTATAGCGAAGAGTGTTTCTGAGTTGCAGGAAAGCTTATGACACTAATCTCACGGTCTTGTAGCTAATTCAAACTGAATTTGCGAACCTGGGTTCAGTAAGAGTCTTATCAATTGGTTTTGGGAGACATATCCTTTGATAATGTGCTTTTTTATGTTAATGGCATATTTTGAAAATATTTAGAATGTCTCTTTGACGTTTATTTCTTATGTACTTAAGGGAAATATAGAAATGTTTAAAAAAGGAGTCTTATAAATAGGAAGATTTGTGTGTGGTCTGTAAAATGAAATGTACATATATACGTACCCCATGAACACAAACTGTTTATACTTCTGTTTTTTCCTCATACAGTTTCTGTAAAAAAAAAGAATCGTAATAGGAGTAGGATGTAAAAACTTATGTCTATTCCATGATTCCTTAAACCCTTTCCTCACCAAAGGTAAAAGTAGGATGACAGTATCTCTTAAAATGTATGCATACTTCAAGAAATAATCCAAGGTTAAATGTAGATGCTGGAGTTGAAAAATAAGGGGTAGACATAACTGCACATGGTATTTGAGCTCAAGTGCAGCTAACGAGCAATGAAACGGCCGTTCGCCACAATCCTTTTGTTGTTTCTCTTATCCACATCAGCACCACAGGGAAGACTCACCTTATCAAAGACAGAGAGATAAGCGAATGAAACACCAAAACCCAACTGATCCTGGAATGATTCTTACGGGTTTTCATCTATTTTGTCAGAGGAACAAGACGTTCACACATATATACCTACCCATGAAGACAGACGCGGAAATGTAGCGATATATGTGTGTGAGCGGGGCGAAGCTGGAAGTGTCCTTGATGCTGAACTTGGGGAAATTACGAATGCCAGAGCACGGTAGGCAAAAAAATCCACCGACCACAGACAAATACCAGCCCGTTCCTCACGTACGATAGTGGGCTAAAACCCTAGAGATTGATGGGATCAGGGCTTGTGAAACGGCCGGGGGTAAACCATGGAAAGGTCTGTGGGGCCTGGTTGTGGATAAGGAGCTGCTGTTTCGGTGCATTACACATGACAGCTAGAGAATGGATGTGAGGGGTTGAGACCTCTCTCTCCGTCTGTTGTGATGCCACACTGCAACGGCGGAAAACGGCGAGAAAGTGTTCGGGGTACTGCTTCATCGTGGTAGGGGAAAGCTAAAATGTTCTTTATGTCCGTTTGTTTCATTACAGTGTTATTGTTCAGATGTCGAAACTTCTCTTCTAAACACTTGCTCCGTTTATACAAGGGATTGATTCATCCTTGTATGGAGTACTGCTCCCACATTTGGTGTGGTTCTAGCCCTGTTTCTTTACTTGGCAGAGTCGAGTCGAAAGCGGACCGACTTATAAAGTGTCTTAGGCTAACTTCCAAACTTAACCCCCTTTCCCTAAGCTGCAATGTTGGATCACTTTCCCTCTTCTATAGGTGTTACTTTGGTTTTTGCTCCCGAGAGCTGGCTGCTTGTGTGCTCTCATCGCTAGCTAGACCACGCATTACTCGGCAAGCTGCTGCGTCACATGATTATTGTATAGCCATCGGCAACTCAAGAGTGGGCCGTTTTGATACCTATTTCTTTCCTTACGTCGAAGATTTGGAACTCTACCTTTTCATGTCTTTCCCAATAACTGTGAGTAACAATATAAATACGACATATCGAAACAAAGAAAAACTTACAGTTGAGGAAAAACACAGAAAACATTATTACTCGAGGTTGGAATATACAGATTGGAATGATGATATACGGGGTCGACGTGCTTTCAATAGGTTTAACCACGCCTATGAAGCTGTAAGATGAAATCACGGATATTAGTTTGTAATCATTTGCTGTGGATAGTGAACTCTGGTTTCCGTGCATTACAGAAACCAGCTAGAGAATGGCAGTGAGCAAGTGAGTTTGTTTCATCTGATCCTGACGCTTCCTCGTAAAATCGAGAACTGCGAAAGAGCATGAAGAAAATGTATTTGCATATGCAATAAGGAGTCTTTTTGTTGCATATTGGTGTTGGGTAGAAACGGAGAAATTGAAGTATATATGAGTAATAGCAAAATCATTGTGAATCTTAACATAAATCGTCAGTTATTGCTTTTTTCCTAAACTGTGAACATCTTTTATGAGAATGAGGAAGGAGTACATACAAGAGAATGAAGTACATAGAAATCTTTTTTAAAAGTAGAGACGTGTTGGATATGTTATCAAAATTTATGAGGGTTTATAGATACTTTGCTCTATCCCATCTTTTTAGGATATGAATTTTCTGCACAGTATGTTCAAAGTACGTTGCAACGAAAATAGCGACGTTTTGTATTTTTAGCGTAAAATCCTTCCTGCAACATTTTTCTTCCTAGCATGAATTTTTGGATATGGCGGTTGTTATTTTTGCATAACGGTATAGTACTTCTGTATTCACGATGACCTAGGTAAATCTTTTATGATACGCAAGACAGTAAGAGAAATATTTATCATCTGAAAGTAACTTTATTTCATATTCATATGTGTATGTACTCCACATGTTATGTTTAGTTAGAAATGACGACAGATAATATCAGAAATTCTCTCATAGCTGGGGAGTAATAGCCTGTCTCCATTAGCTGTATTGAAATATAGAAAACCCCATTATCATATTTGCGTGAGATTTAAAGTATGTAGTTGCATACTAATCTTCTGAAAACAACCATCAAAATTTCATATCACATTACACTGTGGTGAGAGTTGTCAGTTTCGTTCGAAAAAAGTTTTTCTCTTTCCAACGCAAATCATTTGTTAATTACGGGTTCAGTAAAAGCCTTTTTAAAAACTGTTGCTGAAAGAAGGAATGCAGTTAGTTTTGATGGGTTTATCCTCCTTTTAGCTTTTAGAACAGGTTTCATATCTTTATGAAATACTTTGGCTGAACACAGGCAAACTGGAGTTTCTCTTTTCTTTCCTCAACTGCAAGACGTTTGGTTCCAACAAACCCGGTGAAGGACTTTTGGTTCGCTTGCAGCCAGAAGAACATGGATCATTATTCTTAGGGCATATGAAGGAGTGAAGATAAACCACGGAGTAGCATGTGGTGCCTGGGTGTAGCTGAGAGTTTCTGGCTTCAGTACATTATACATGACTACATTATAAAGAGAAGGTGTGCGCAAATGAGGCCATTGTTCGTTTGTTTTTGACATTTCGCTGGGTCGGATAAACCATTAGCACACTACGAAATTTGTTCTCTTAATACTTGCTGTGGGTCTAAAGCGTATTTCTCATATGGGAAAGGCATGAGAGAAAAGCAGAGATTTTCATTCAGTGAAAGTAATCCCAGCTCTCTCTCTCTCTCTCTCTCTCTCTCTCTCTCTCTCTCTCTCTCTCTCTTGCAGAGGAACTAAACGTTACTGCAGTATCAGAATCGCGGATGAAAGCGTAGAGCAGACTCACTCGATAAATTAACAATACCCGGATAAAAAAAAAAACAGCGTACTAAAAATTCCTTTTCGAACAGGGCTCGAGGTAGTGTCTTGATTTATCGTCAAAGCCGTCGAGGTGCATTCATTGAAATCGATTAGTTCGACGTAGATCCTTGCAGCTCTACGCAGATTGATATATAACTGATAGAAGATAGAATCTTGGTGAGTTTTCGTGTTGAGTATAGACCTCCAAAGCAAGTGGGAAAACATGACGGCGCTGCACAAGGATATAATGTCAACTGAAAAACGATATTTACTCAAGATGGAAACACCTAAGCCGGTGTGGAATAGATTTACTGACCAAATGGAAGACGCTTTTCGCAACCAGATTGTAAATAAACCAACTGGAGGCGGTAACACTCGTGACCCAGACCTTACCACCGATGCAAGATTTATCAACTCGTGCGAAGCAGGTGAAGCTCTGGGAAGCAGAGACCATCACATTCGTACGCTTGACCTCAGTCACTTGAATACCTGATCAGGTACGACGGCCATAGTCGTATGGTGATTTAGAATTTTCCGACTCTGATTTTATATCCATCTGACTTATCGTACCATTAACAGTCAGTAGAGTACTCTTCCGTCGCCCTCCTCAGTACTCCTAGAATCACCACTGTAGGTGCTCCGTCGACGACCTACGGGTCATACGTAAGTACAGTGACCCTACAAGAACACAAGAGTTGTTGGATGACCTCAGTCAGGGATGTCAAACTTATAATCATAATTCGTCCACACTTTACCATTATGCACACATCTGCAGACTGCTGTACTAAAATATACAATAGATATACAATATCTTGTATAATCACCTGCAGTAACAAGATACAAGTAATGAAAAACAAGCCCATAAATGAATAACGAAATATATTTTCAATATGTAGTCCCACATAAGTATTATGCTCGTTGGTATGTGATTTTTTTTTTTTTTTTAGTCGTTAAGGGTATAGTTTTTGATGTCAGATTTTCACCTTGATATTGGTGTCGCCTAATTTCGATTTTTTACCCGCTTTGTGTCTGATTTTAGCTATTTTCATTCTTGTCGGTTTTAATAAAAGGCAACAGAAACTGAAACTACAAAAGAAATGCTCATCAATGGGTCGCCAGGTTGAGATTCTTGATACATTTACAGTTCACAGCAGAAGTGAAGCAATTAGTACCATGTAAATATTAGGCGAGAAAGTAATAGATCATGATTTAGATATGTGTTTGTTAACAGCGAATTTGAGATGACTTTTCGTAGAGTTCAGTGGGTTAATATGAATGGAATATCAAAAAGCAATCATGAACGTTGATTGCAGAGAGTGAGGATTGATCAAGAGGTTATACCCCTGACGGATAAGATCTGCGCTGCTGGTGGGAATTCAGTCTTGTGTATCAGGGCCGCTACAGTGCCCCGTGAATTGTTCAACATTCATGTGGAAGCAGTGCTGAGAGAAACATTTTTGGACCATGACGAAGAAATGCAGTAAAAGTTGGCGGTAGGGTAGTTACGGCAGTCGTTTCCCTGACGACGAGACTCGAATTTCACTTCATTCAAACTCACATCCCTGCTAACCTCTCCCTCATCTCTGTCCCTTGACGTTTGCCAGTAGCACAGAAGAGGGTCGACAGCGAATAGTGGTATGGCTTGGCAGGGATAACGAACGTTTTTCGAATGAGTTCAAATATGCGGAAAACGAAAGCGATGAGACCCCCAAGGAGCAAAGGAGTCGTAACTATAGGCATGTAACATCAAACTCCTGAGAAAATAAGAAATCTCAAATAAGATTTTTCTTTTTTTTTTTTTGCTCTATATGATTCACAAACATGGCTGTTGAAGACGAAAGGTAGGAAAATATTAGAAAACTTTGGAGTGTGGAACTGGAGTAGATGAGTGAAGGTCAGGTATGTGGAACAGCTAAGCAAGAAAGATGTGTTACGCAAAGTGGGATAAGGAAAGAGTTTAGATGATAACGTAAAGACAACATGACTGGATAGGTCTTATTTTGCGAGGAAGAAATCCGTTGATAGACGCAACAAAGGGAAGACGTGAAGGCAAAGGACGACGTGGAAGAAAAAAGGAGTTTTATACCAGATCACCTGAAGGCCGGGAAAAGTAATCATGACATGAAATGGAAGGCTGATGAGAGAGATGTTTGGCGAGATTTAGATCTATGAATCTGGCCGCGATGACGGGCAGAACAACGAAGGAGAACTGGAACAAGAACCCAAGACAGACTCTGAACCATTAAGGAAAGGCAAGCGTGCAACTAAGCCATCAAAGTACCATGACACTATGATGCATGTTATGATGCATGTCAAATCAGAACGTACTCGTGTTCTGTTCAGTTACCTGCGTACGACGTGCGGCTCTCATGTTCATGAGAACACACTTCAAAGCAGACAGTTTACAGGTAGATATGGCCAAGGTTTACTCTACGTATGGCTAATGTAAGGACTGTGTAACAAACGTTTGATACAGTACTCGGTTTAGCCAACCTCCAACTTCCTGATCATAGAGCACTCTTATCCAAACAAGAACAATGAAGAATTATTCATCCTTCATTAAAATCTCAATTAAAGATAAGGTAATCCCACAATGATTGTAGCTAATTCTGAAATGAGACGATCTTAATGGCAGGGTGGGGGGGATTATAACGGTTATGAATGGGTAATCAAGGAGGCGTGCATGTCACCAGACACCAACTTCTCATTTCATATCTAAATCGCAGCGATTGTTTCCATGCACTAAGGACGGGTTCGTATCCACTGGTATGAGAAACCTCTATCTTTTCAGCAGCGCAGAGTTACTCAAAGGAATGACTGTCCTCATTATACAGAGCTCAGATCAACTGGCCTTCACGGCACAACTTCAAGTGTTGACCCAAATTACATCCGAACACGGACGTCTGCCGTAACTCATATCTAATACAGAAGCGACGGCATGTCCCGTGAGGACTCCGTGAAGCGTCACAACGACACACTGAAGAGCAAGTAGGCTGTAAGTGGCATGAGGAGTGGCGAGATGAGGTGTCAGAAGGTCGCTGGCTGTGGGAAGATGGACAAAGGAGAAAGCGAGCTGGCAGGGTACGTTCCCTGTGTGAAGGGAAAATTAGGATGGTTGGCTTCTTGGGGACGATGGTGGTGGGTAGTCAGAGGTGTGAGTGGGTACAGCTATGGAGGGGAGAGACGAGAGTGAGTTCGGACACTGATAACAGGGAGGGGATAAGTAAGGAGGTGTCTGAGGCGACACTAATGGTTAAATAACAAGAAAAATGGTTGGAGACGGTGACAGTTTTGTGGCTAGAGATACTACTGAGGGAGAGGAGAGGCACAGGGAAAGAGCCAGATGGACACACTGGTCGTGAGGAGAGGGAAGTTCTGGAGTTGAAATCGAAAAACTAGTAGTGTGCACCCAAGACGTTAACATGATCGCGTGTTGGGAGGTTTGACGGGGTTCTTAGCAACTGCGTTGGAGATATGTTAAGTTGCCCTAGGACGCTGAAGGTGGATGAAAGAGATGACAAAGCTGCAGTTCTTGCTGATCTAAAGCTAAAGTAAAGTTTATCTTTCGCGCAATAACGTTTCGAGAAAGTATATGTCAGTATATTCAAACGACTTCGATTATGCTGAAAGGCGGGGTCAAGTTCCTGCTTTGTAAGAAAAAAGAATTACTGATAAAATCAACCCTGCAGATTTTCTGTTGCTACGAAAATATGCACCTTTGATCTACGATCCGTTATCTCGTGCAGTACATAACCACGCCCCAGGCTCTGAGATGTTTAAATGTATACCACTGCCAGGCTACCTTCTCTCATGTGCTATGATAAATGTATACCACTGCCAGGTTACCTTCTCTCATGTGCTATAGATTTGTTCAGATGCTTTTAATGTACGAGTACTGAGAGCAACAGGATGTAATTCACTACTGAATTTCATGAGAGAGAATGACAGGTAGGTTGCTGAAGATGATCAAGAGGGGAAAGAGGGAAGGTGTCTCGGTACAAGGTCCTTGAAGGGGATGGTACGTGGTTGCAGAGAAGCTGGTAATGAGTGATGGATGGGGAAAGTAAGCCTTTCCCAATTATGTGTGCATAGTAATGGACTACAGATTTTCACGCCGTATCGATGATTAAGGGCATATCTATGTCACATTTTAGAAACATATCAGTTTTATAATCATGAAATGTTTAGATAGAATGTGAAGTGTCTTCAGAGTCCAGGATAATCTCTCTACACTTTGATCAAAAGCAAATAATGCTAGTTCATTTAATTTGATTGCAGTTTGAATAGCGTGCACTGCAGATACGTTAACAAATACGAACAGATTGGCATAGAACACTTGTTGTTTTGTTCCTTTGAAAGTCGATACTTTAACTTTACATAAAATCTAGTTACTGGATCAAAGCGGCGGCGCCTCTGTGGTTGACGTGGTGATAATACCAGGGAGATATACAGTCGTCTGAAAACCCTGTTATCTCTTATAGACGTTTCTGCAGTTGCTCAACGCCCACCTCACCGGCTAATGCTGCCACTCTGCTGTTGTCATGAAGAGAACGCTGAACCATGAAGGACTAAAACATTATCAGTAAGTCAAGCAAACTGACTCCAATCCTAGGCTTTTTTGACAGTCATCACTGATTTTAAGGGCTGAAGAATTAATCTCTGCCAAAGTGTTCTGTTCAGGTTCGCAGATGAATTGTATTCTCGTGTTACGTTTTTATTCTCAAAAGGATGATTGCTTGCGGACCATTGCCCAGCCCTAAAATTTTCTTAAGAGAAATATTTTGTGAAATCAAAGTAGCTAAGAGATAAGCCTTCTAAAGGAGATCTAAAGCGAACACAAGTTTCAAGGTAACGCATGCAAGGCTGAGAAAAACTGGAAATAAGCCTTCGGTATTAACAGTAAAGTGAGGAACCTGTCTTATTACACAAACAATATGCTACAATGGAAACGTTTAATTGCTTTTTTATTTGTGTCAGCTGAGACGGCACGGGCAACTGAATGCCTCATTCAAGGCCATATTAGCGCTATGTATATCATGTTGATCACACTAGTCCGTGATGATAGTTATGAAGTAGTAGTTTTATGGTATATGAATAGCGAATGATTGGAATAAGCTAAGTAAGGAAACCGTGAATGAAGGTAGCGATCAAAGATTAAAAAATCTGTGTCAGAAAATTGCCTTAGTGGTCCTTCCACACGCTGGGGTTGCCGAGCCGGCTGTCTTAAGAATGTGAATATCCCTCTCCGCATAGTACAAACTGGTGATTACAAATAAATAATAACACACACACACACACACACACACACACACACACACACACACACACACACACACACCCTACAATTTTTTCTTCTATATCCGGAACACAAGATATTAAAGAACATTTGTTATGAGGACAGGCTGTTTGATGATCGGGAAATCTTTGAGAAATGGGAAGAGATATGAATAATGTTCCCCAACAAACTTCAGTCACTATTTACAGAGGAAGACTTCGGTTCACCGGGGGTGGACAGGGGTACAGGGATCTACAGAAGTGGAAAAGGTTGTATAAGTGTGTTGGTAGGAAAGAGGATATTGTCAAATTATGGAAAGAACTGGACGGGACCAAATCCCCAGAATGAGATAGAATACCCTCATGGGTATTGATAGAGCGACGGAGTTTGCCGACCCTTTGAAGATCTTATTCAAACAGCCGATCGCAGCGAGGCAGTCCGGAGGGATTGGAAATGTGCAGATATTGTCCCAGTACACGAGAAGGGAAATCGAAATGATCCTCTGAATTGTTGGCCTGTGTAATGACTGGAATGGTACATAGGATGTTTGGAAAACGGACATCGTAGAAGTGTTTGAGGGCATCATAATATTAGATTTTTGAATGAGTGATTCTTTTGGGTAAGTGGACGATCACGTGTCATTAACCTGATAAATTTCTAGGAAAAGAGTTACCAAGTTATTTGCGTAAAGATGTTCGATGTTATGCCACATAAGTTATATGGAGAAATGAGAAGATATAAAATCACTGAGGTAATAGAAAACTGAATTAGCACAAACTTCAACTGAAGAGTGGAAAGAAAATCAATCAGGGGATGTTGCTCATTGTCAAAAAATGTAGTGAGCGGAGTACCGCAAGGATCGACCTTGGAACTTGTCTTTTTCTTAGTTTATGTTAATGACTTACATAAGGGCTTGAGATTATACGTTACTGTGTTTACTGCGTCTGCAAATTATACAAAACAAATGGCAAGTTTTTCTTATGCAAAAGATGGTTGAAGTTTGCAGAGTGATATGGATGTCGAAGGAACTTTGCAGAAGACGTGGATGATGAGATTTAATCAAAACGTCTCATGTGCTAAGAATGAGGTGGGAGGGTTCAGAATGACCTCGATGGATCTACGAGCTAGCAGTCGTGAGGATGATCGAGTTATTATACTGTGAGAAAGATCTTTGGGTATCAGTATGAGTATCATATATTTGAGAGGCATACTAAGGCGAACATTTGAGCAAAGTAAGCATCACTTTGAACCTTAAGAGCAACACTGATGGTCATGAAGGGGGATGATTATCTTCAAGAAGATATAAACTATCGAGGTGAGACTTGTATTTCAATAAGGTATGTATTTTTCTGGAACCATTCTGGAAAGAAGAACGGAAGGAAGTTAAAAAGAGGGGAAAAATAACAGGTTTTTGGGTTGGCGGTTGTATACAGAAATTGTGTACCTTCCATAAAAACTAGATGATAAAGATAGAAACTTAACATGGATACATTCTAACTACACTAATTTAGATAGGGATAAGCTTTTAAAGGCGAGGTGAGACAAAAAATAGAACCTTAAAAAGGAAACAGTGAGGATGTACGTAAGGAAGTACATTACAAATATATATATATATATATATATATATATATATATATATATATATATATATAGATGCGTGTGTGTGTGTTTAGAAAGTGATGAAGTCACTGACAAGTACAATTCATTAATTGAAAATAAAGTATGTGCAAAGAATATAGATAATCTAATAACAAAGCTTTACGAAAGTCGAGAAAGAGATTACACTTAAAACCCTGAACACAGAATATTATAAAGTAGATCATCTAGAGGTTGTAGGTTTGCAATAAAACTGTCATAAAACTGTCTGTTAATATCTTCCTAATGGTAATTGAGACGGGAGAGTGAAGTGGGTTGCGCAAAAAGAAAAACAATGAAAGTAAAGAGAAACCCTGTCTGCGGAGATTAATCTCGGTGATGACTGTCAAAGAAGCTTAGGAATGGACTCTTTTTACTTGACTTACTGTTAATGTTTTAGTACTTCATGGTTCAGCGTTCTCTTCATCACAACAGTAGAGTGGCAGCATTAGCCAGTGAGGTGAGCGCACAGCAACTGCAGAGACGTTTATAAGAGATAACGGGGGTTTCAGACGCCTGTCTATCATCCCTGGAATTATCACCATGTCAACCGCAGAGGCACCGAAGCCTTGATCCAATAACTAATGGTGGGGATTGCCTTTTCCTCTAAGCCCCGTCATCTGTGTAGTTTTTGAAGTCTTCCACTCTGTCTTTAGTTATCAGTCTGATTCTGATAACTTCGTCACTCTCCAATTTCTAGTTTCATCCACATATTTTCACTTTTTTCTTGAGGCAGAAAGACAGACACAGACAAAATTAGACACAGACATACGCTATCATGTAGGTATCGCTCCATGAGTGGTCATCGCTTGGATGAAGAACAAAACAACGTCAAATGTTCACGTAAGCTTCTCAGCAGGGATCGCATTGCCTAATTTTGCAGCCCCAGTCCCATCTATCCTTACCGTTACACCAGCAAGTACATTAATTACAGCCATTTGTTTGTGTAACGAGACAAGTTCTTCGTGCTGTTACAGTAATGAGGGTGCTGTGGTGGAGGGAGACTGGGTAACACGGGCAATCCCCACCATTAGCTTACCTCAGGACCCTCTCGACCCTACGTGACCTGCTTGTGCTGTGCAGCCTCGCTCTGTAGCCGCGTATTCTTCGGTTTTAATTCATTTAGCGTGGACAGCTTCACTTTTACGAATCTAAACACACATACACACACACACACGCACGCACGCACGCACGCACGCACGCACGCACGCACACACACACACACACACACACACACACA
>JAYMFT010133370.1:0-12985 GCA_038088735.1 Panulirus argus | reverse complement strand
ATATATGATGGCGGTGCCTTCCTCCCTCAGAGCTCCCGAAGGTAGGTCAGTATGTTGCCCCCGTTTGTAACCGGAACTCACAGGAAGAGGCTATTGTTAAATAACCCATTACTCTTCCAATTCTGAAAATAAAAACCACACAATGTCCACAGTCGATACATAAATAATATATATATACAAATTTTTGTATTGGCTTTTCATGGCTATATTCAGGAAGTCTATTTGACCTGTATGTGAATTTTTATTTTTTTATAAAGTAAGATTTTTGTTGATATATGGATGACTTGCTGGGTATTGTGCTTTGTACGACAGGATGTGTTATACGCCCCCCTCGAGACCGCAAAACATTTTTCGTATAGTTTGGCACCAAACAGCTCGTTTTTTTTCTGCCACGTATTAGTGAGAGAAAATGAAAAAGCTTTAATGAGTGGCTATAATAAAGAGAGAAGTCTACCTTTCGAATTGGGAAATATATACATTTGATTCGTATAAAAAAAATAATTGAGCCTTCTATAAATTGGGTACAAAAAGATGTTGTATATTTCTTCCTAGATAATGAGCCAGGTCCTTCAGTAGTAGACTGACATGCATAATATTTTGAATGATTTATGATGAGTGCATTGACGCTGTTCTCCTGAATTCATTTCTACTGTTAGACTGTTTCCTCAAGTCATAGGTCATATACATAGTGAAAATGTATATGTCCCTAAATTTATCCCTAACACCTGAAAGCTATGTTAAAGGTTCTTTCGGTTAGCGGATGTAACTAGGCGTTGACGGCCTTTATGACTCAGGCACTTAGGCGTAAAGCTCAAACAACAACGACCTGTACAAGACGAAGAAACTAAGAAATAATGTTGGAAAATATAATGATGAACGCCAAAATTCGTTTGTTTTTTTTATATATCTTTTTAAGGTATTTTATCTCCCGCTTTTGGAGACCTGATTGTGTTATATTTAGTTATACATATACTTCAAGGCTCATCTGCTTCCAGCGGTCAAATGATTAACTCATTTGGATTGAAAAAAATCTTCAGCGAGACTATGTATGAACATTTTGTGCACTGATAGTGATACATCCAGGCCAGTGATGACTTTCACTCGCGTTGTAACCTAACCATAAGCAGACGGAGTCCGGTAACACCTGATTGTGTCACAGTCATTAGAACTTTAAATAGATAATCTTCTTCAGGGTCTTTGCATACGTGGGGGTGTACATGTTAGATCTTTCTAGCCTGATGTAACAAATGTCCTTAATTTCGTTTCTTCTGAATCATATGCGTATCTGTCATATTCACAGGACTCGTAACATCTGTCTTACTCATGATACTCGTTCAAATGAAATGCACCATTGATAAAATTTCTCATTTTCCGAACTGATCTTAGTTCATGTCAATGTAGGTGTCACTTAAACAGAGGGTTCATTTCTTCGCCGAAGCTGAATCCTTTTGGGGCAACTGAAAACTTAGCCCTTCTCAAGACGCAAGGCAATTCACAGTGAGAAACATAATGTTACGAGTTGACGGAAGAGCGTTGCTGGGTCGCCTTCATCCTCCTTTCAACAACTGTGTTAAAATGAGCGTGACACGGAGGTCCCATTTCACCCTACCCTCCTCAGGCCCTGAGCCTTGACGTCCCTATCCTTTAAGAGCTTCTGCGTCCTTAACTGCTATTCCCCTATCCCCTATTCTCTACTGTGATCCATTCTAATCCATTCATCTCTTACTCCCTTCTTTATTACATCCCAGTTCACCTAACCCTTCATAAACACACAACCCCCCAACACCACTCCATCCTACACCTCCCTATCCTCCTATCCCTTAAGCCATCCCTCCAGCTCTGACCTACTATTCTGACCCGCCCTCGTCCGTGTCACCCCTCCCTATTCCTTCCCCCGACTTAACAGGGAGAATGAGCTCAACACAGCGGGAGCAAGTTGCTTTTCCGCCCCTCGCCTCGTCATGTGCTGTTCCCCTTCCTAGCTTGACACTGTTTTTGGTGTCAGTCGCTTTACATGACGCACGTTGTGTTTCGCCACCGGGGAAAAGCACAGTTCGCTAGATCCGTGAGCGCCCGTGGCTGTACAGAGAGAGTCTGTCACGGGGTCGAGAATAACAAACACAAAGGAGGAACTTAACTAATTTATTCTCCTCCCCTCCCAACACCCGGCGGCCAGGACCGCCCTGCCTTGCTTCCTGTCGTCCGCCCCCACCTCGCTCTTACTCCTGTCGGGGCGAACTCTTGGGTCCCAAGACGCTCCCGTTCACAGAACTCCGCTATAAGAAAGACATCGAGCGTGCTTGCTTGCTCTCGGGACCCGCTCTGTTCGAGGCGGACTGAGGACATTATTGCGTTCGGTCGGAAGGAGAACTCAAGACACTACCACCGCTTGCTTAAGAACCCCCATCAAGGAGAATACTAACAGAAGAGAACCTCTCTACCGAAAGCCCCTCGTTCTCGACGTCTCTGTGTGTTCGAGGAGAACCTGGGATGTTCTCTATTCTCCCGGATTTAAGGGACTTGAAAGTAAACCTGAGAATTGAACATAAACCTAATAATTGATCGTGAACCTGATAATTAAACGTAAACCTGATAATTGACAGTAAACCTGATAAATGAACGTATACCTGACAATTAAACGTAAACCTGATAATTAAACGTAAACCTGATAATTAAACGTAAACCTGATAATTGACCGTAAACCTGATAATTGACCGTAAGCCTGATAATTGACCGTAAGCCTGATAATTGGACATAAATCTGATAAATAGTTTATCCTAAAAGACTACAGTCTATCACCCAAAAATAGACTGGGCTCTATTTCTATTTTTATTCTTTTTTGTCTTTATCGAACGAATTTAGAATTGCTTTCGAAACGAAACCACGAAGACTTTCGATCCCAGTTGTTGTTGTTTTGGCGTGTGTGTGACATCGACATCGACGCCCTCTGTCAGGCACCGGAAGAACTTGTCGAGGGGGGGATGTTTGTCTCGCTTCCCGTCCTCGTTCTTCCGGTTTCCTCTTCCCGTTATTTTTCCCCATCTCGCCCCACACCCACACCGGGTCCTTTTTTGCCATTTGCTCAGTCTCTGCCTTCTCTCTGTCGGTATTCATGAAGCCCCGGCGGCGGGAGACATGACTTTGAAGGGTTGCCTGCCTGGTCGTGGTAGGTGACGTCCCGGGGTAATCAACATACGTACGTCAGAGATACGTCATCAGCAGTACGGCCTGGCCACGCCCACACTCTACTACTGCTACTGCTGGACCAGAATCGTCGTCCTCTCATGAACTTGACAGAATATTGTTTATATTCAAATCAACATTCAGTTCTTAATTAGAGGGAAGGAATAGAAAAAGAGGTAATTAAGAAATCACTCTTGAAAATACAAAATTTTCTGGAATGTAGACATTTTTTCCCCCAATTCCCTATTTATGTAAACCGTAAGAGTATTAAAGGAAATTCCCCTGAATTGTTAACCTCTGCTTAAATTTGTCTCTCTCCTTGGCTCCTCTCTCTCTCTCCCAGAGACCTCATGAAGGAGGAGCCTCAATTATTCTATTGTAGATTTTCTTCCTGCATTGTTGCAAAACACGGTGTGCTGAGGCCTTGGGAAGGAAGAAGTGTTTTGACGCAAGCATTGCCCCAGGTTCCTGATGATGTCAGCATTGCCCCCAGGTTCCTGATGATGTCAGCATTGCCCCCAGGTTCCTGATGATGTCAGCATTACCATGGGTCCTTGATGATGTCAGCATTGCCCTAGGTTCCTGATGATGTCAACATTGTCCTAGGTTCCTGATGATGTCAACATTGTCCTAGGTTCCTGATGATGTCAGCATTGCCCTAGGTTCCTAATGATGTCAGCACTGTCCTGGTTCCCTCTCTCCTAACTTGCTGTAATTCTCTGGCCCACACGCTCATCTAGCGCAGTTGCGCCTGTATTATACATCATACAGTCGTGTATTATTAGCGTGTGTGTAAATTCTTCATACATCTTCCTCTTGCGTGTATATGATATTCGATCTCTGTTGTTTTCCTCGAGCTAAAAAGTAGTTCTGTCTTTTCTTTCCTAATAATAGATGCAGTTTATTCTCCTTCGTTTCATTTTCTTTTACCCTCTTCTCTTTCGCTCGGTTGATGCACAGATTTGCTTTCATCATGTCTCTAACTTCTTATCGTGTTATACCCGGGTGGGGGGTATAAGTCATTAATATGTCAAAGCCAAAATACATACAAGCGTAAGTTCAAAGCGTACTTGTGTTCATAGCTGATTGGGGAGCACTGCTGTGGGGAAGACTCCCCCCAAACACAGCGTCATCACCAAGCTTGGTACCGCTGTGGCTCAAGTCTGTCTGCCGATGGCCTTGGGGTAACACCGCCACAAATCCGTGGCTGCGGGCCTTGGTGACGCTGCCACAGTGTCGTTACCGGCCTTGGTAACGATATCACACAAGGTCGTTACAGGTCTTGGTAACACTGCCACTAGGTTGTCAACGGTTTTGGTAACACTTCTGGAAGAGGAGACCAACAGTTCTTTGATATGGAGATAAACAGCAAAGTGATGAGACAAATCGACTTTTACAGCATTGTGAAATTGTATCTTGATTTTTCTTTTTCTTTTACACAGGACATTGACCACGGGGACTGGCAAAACCATGAGTGTCAATAATTATTATTATTATTATTATTATTATTATTATTATTATTATTATCATTATTATAATTATCATTAATAGTAGCATTGTCATTATTGTAATTATCAGTTATCAATCTGGGATCTGAAGCTTAATGGCCTGATTTCATATGTATATAAAATTTATGTGATGTATATATGTTCTTTTTTCATACATACTCGCCATTTCCCGCGTGAGCGAGGTAGCGTCAAGAACAGATGACAGAGCCATAGAGGGAAAAAAAAATCCTCACTTGGCTCCTTGTTCTGTCCTTTCTTTTGGAAAGTATATGTAATATAGGAAGGGAGGATATCGAGCCACCCGCTCCCCGCCATACCTCTTACTCGCCTCCTGTGTTATCACTAACGGGTTGTTTGTGTTGCAGATGCTCTCCGGCATGCCAGGTCCTGCCCCCACCGTCATCCTGCCTCGACCCGACCTGACCCTGCACCGCGCCCCGCCCTCGACCCTGCCCCACGCCCCGCCCATCAGACCCGCCCGTGCCCACAAGCGCTTCTCCCTCAGGTCCGTGCCCGAGGAGTGGAAGGGCGCCCTCCACCGGTCGAGCGGGTCCTGTGAGGTCTCCCTCAGCAGGGCGGAGCACCGGGTGTCGACAGGCAGCGAGGGCGCGCCGAACCAGGTCGACATGTCGACCTTTCGAAACACTTCCATCAGGTCTTGGGCCTCCAGTTCCGTCAGGTCTCGGACCTCCGGTTCCCTCAGGTCCCGGACCACCGGTTCCCTCAGGTCACGGACCTCGTCCACGCTGCGTCGCTCCCTCCGCAGGGCCGGGCCTCTTTACCGGAGCGCCAGCGCCAGGGTGAGGTCAACGAGGCGCTGGGCATCCACTCTCAGGAAACGGGTGACGGGCGGTGGCGCGGCGCCCCTACTGACACCTGCCCGCGCCCGCCGCCCCTCGGCGGCGGTATCACGCGGCCGCCCGTGCCCGCGGGCAGCCAAGAATAGCCCCGGGGTACGGGCGGCCCGCAGGGCCACGTCTGCGGCCCACTCCGTACGATGGGAAGTTGCCAGTGGGCTAGCGGCCTTGTTGGAGTGCGCAGCGTCCGCGGGGAGTGCAGCCGTCGCCGGCGTGGTGCGCGTGTGCGCCGCAGCGGTCGCCATGGCCGACGCCAAGCTGCAGCAGCTGCGCCGCTCGATCAGCTCCTGGAGTCTCTCCACCTTCAAGAAGCCGAAGATCACCATCTCGAAGCTGAAGGCGCCCAAGATAAAGATTTTCGGCGGCCGAAAGAAAAACAGGTGAGTTATACCTTGGGGCACGTCAGCGGCAGTAGATTGGTTCTTCGGGAGAGAGGACACACACACACACACACACCCCCTCCCTCCGCTGGACCTGACCTCCCTCCTCCTTCCTCCTCCCTCCAGACCATCTCAGCACGATGGTGAATCTTCAGCGCCTTTCCCCACGTAGCAACTTCTCTGCCTTTACCATTTAGTAGGGGTTCCTGCATCAAAAAAGAAAAATACCTTTCACCCTACAGCGGTAGCGTAGTGGCTCCCCTCCGAGGGCCTGAACCCGGACGCCCGGCCGCTATGTCAAGTGACAGGAATAGTGTGATGGGGAGGTGGAGGCGAGGGGGTGAGGGAGACAACTGTACACGTGTGTGTGTGTGTGTGTGGAACTGCACTCACATACATACACATACACACATATAAACACACACACACACACACACACACACACACACACACACGACCCAATGCGGATTATCATTAATTCCCACAAGACTTACTGTCCTACTTCGTGGTTATGAATGAGACGAAATCACGAAATTATATTAAACCCCCTCCTTAACTCTGGGTGTTCTTAAGTTTCGTTTCATCAAGGTAACAAGAGTAACCAAGACCACGTAAAAGTGAGGAACCTGCTGTCAGTACGATCAGCTATTTCTATTTTGACTTTGTGATAAATGAAAGCCCTTTCCATTTACAATTCATTTGTCCCGTTTACGAGTTTTTGCACGGCCGAGGGAAGCTGTGACGTAACGCCACCTAGTTGCTACCGGTAATGTTTCCCATCTCCACCGTCCGCTGGGCTTTGTGGTGCGTATACAGTGTGGCTACAGAAACACACACACACACACACACACACACACACACACACACACACACACACACACACACACACACACACACACACACACAACACACACACAGAGCTGCATAAGGGTCCTTTATCAAGCAGACCTGGGAATGTGTTTTGTAGTACAAGAGAAAGAGAGCGAGAGATTGATTACGACATTAATTCGTTCTAATGAAGTAGATTCCTTCTCTTTTTTTTTTTTTTTTTGTATTCTCCTCTGTCAAGGGAGAGAAGGTTGCCAACTGTCTAATAATGCCATATTAGTCATTTGATAACGTCAGGATGTTAGTGTGTTGGCAACGTCATCCTGACATAGAATGAAGTGAGTTTGTTTATGGAATTGAATAATGTTATGTTTATTTTTCTGTCCATTCGTTTGTATAATCTCCCTTCATCTCACGGTGAAGATTTATTTCATGATTTATCTCATAAGCGATTCTCTCCATCTTGTAAAGGCTTGTTGGGGTAGTTTCGGACCTTCTCTCTAAGGAATATCTTGTAATTTTGAATTCATCGTTAAAATCGACCTTAGCAATAAGTCGTCAGTCACAGAGTCCGATTCTGAGGCTGCTTTTCTTTTTGTTCCCGACCTATCTAAAGTGACTTGCCAAAGGAGGACTGAATCATGCCTGGGTACACATACCTTTAACACCCGTCCATTACGGATATAACAAACTTTACCGTTGTTATGGAGGATCGATTTGTTGCCAGCCAGCCACGACCCGTGTGGGTGTCTCGGGTCACGGGATGAGACGGGGGATATCTCATGTACCCAACTGATGGTCCGAGATGGGAAAGCTTTTGTCGCCTCCTGGTACTACGGTTAGCGTACCGGACTGCATCGCTTTAGGACTGGTTTTCGAACCCTCGACATCCCATGGGTGGGTCATCATATCTTCATACCCGGGGTGTGTTTGCAAATGACACACCAAGCTTTAGAGAGAAGAAGGATGCTTGTGGATTTGATGCGACAACCCGAAAGGACAACTGAACAAGCAAAAGCACTAATTACTAGACACACCGTCTTGAAGGACCTCAAGCAAGTGATAGATGAACACAGGGAACAGCGAAACCAGCCCAGACTACATGACTACCCTCTACCTCCCCTGCAGAAGGAAGCAATGTAGAGGAACCCTGTCCTTCTGGAGAGCCTCGAGAGCTGAGCTTGTACCGTCACCAGAAAATCCACATCAAAAGGGGTCGTGCCAAGGGTGAACCAATTGGTGGCCAAAGACAAAACCGCCAATAAGCAAGCGTCCCAAGATGCTGCACGGGGATGCATACATGCACACTGCATACGTTTAAGACCAAGGCTACGTACAAGCATACGACATTGCCAGTTTGGCCTCATCATCTTGAGAAAACAGAAGAGAGAGATGGTTGATAGAGTTCAACAGCTGGTGGCAAGATATTCTATCCCGACATACTTGGGAGGGCATCAAATTGAGCCACATTAGAAAACAGAAGGTCAAGGAGAGAATTTTCTCTTGTTTTTTACAACACTCTTTGAGTTCTTTAGTCAGTGAAATCAATGATTTTGATATTGAACAATATTTTGAAACTAGGAGGAACGGTTCAGGTAGTTGTTACAACATGCAAATAAGCCAAAGATGTGTAAGGAGAGTTGTTAGAAAATGCTCCCTTGGATAAACTGGGCAAATGAAGAGACCAACGTCATGCAGAGGTGAAGCAAAAGATAATAATCTAACTCTTAAATAAGAAGATGAAGACGAGAAAATGCGCATATTATCCTCAAGTGGAAGTGACGCACGATCAAAAAAGAAAATAATGGGCTGTTCATCATATTTTTTTCTATCAAATGCAATTTTTCGTGTAACTCAGACACACGACTTCATGCGACCCTTGTTTCTAAGCGATTCTCCGTCGAGGAACCGTGGAGGAAATCATTTTATAAAATGCATCTGGCTCATAATTCCTGAGTGTAATAACTCACAGAGATCTTCCACACGCGAGAGGGCGCGAACCAACTCTGTATGTTTATACTGTGTAATAATTTCTCTGTAATTACCTATTCATGAGATACAGAGAGGGACTCCTACACTCTTGGAGGCCCACATTTTGAACTGACGTGTGTGTTGTTCCGGTACACTCATCAGTTATCATTTATCCTCCTATAATCACAAAGGAAATCACGAAAGAAATCTTTCGTTGAGTATTTCAGTACCCAGAGTTTTGGGAGCTTTCTCTCCATGTATTGCTTGGAGGCTGTCCACTCTGCTACTTTCCCGTCTGAATATTGTGTCATTCTTTACTGGCAGTTGTGTGCGGGTTGTGTTGCAAAATACGTAATACTCATGTGATCTTTGATAGGTTTGAGGACCTCATTCTTGCAAAAACTTCGATGCGTGATTTGTTAAGATGCTGAACAAAACGTCACATAAAAGCTTGAACAGAGGGGAAGAATCAGATGCCATACGAGTTTCTTGGCAGAAAAACTAAACTATGTTTCTCTCTTCTCTACTTTTACCTGTCACGTGTGACGTTCTGCACACTTTTGCCCTTCGATCTGGTTTGTATTTCTGTTTATTTTGTTGACCTCAGGGCTAACCCAAGCCGGTGCACGCGTCTGTCACCTCCTGCATAACTTGGCAGGTCCTCCCTCTACCTCCATACTCTACTTCCCAGTTATGATGTGTTGGTGTCTACGGCGTTACGTGGTGTTCGTCATTCGTCATAAACACCTGTTTTCTGTTTACGTAAGAATCACCAGCTGTTGCCCCAGGGGGGTGGTAGTCACGTGCATCCCATACCCGTCTGTGTTTCTGGGCACAAAGATCTTGACCTACAAAGACGCCTGTTGACGTCTTCACCTAAAGTCCCCTGGCCTAAGAGAGGGGCCATGACTCACCTTTCTGGTTCTCCTGTTCTGTAGGCGATGTCATAAGTATGAGAAGGATGTCATCTCCTCTTGACATCACTTCTGACGTTCGTGATCACACACACACACACACACACACACACACACACACAATCTGCTTTTTCGACAGTATAACTTCTAGAGTTTTTTATTTACCCTCATAGCTTCCATACCTAGCCACTTAAGACCCTTTTCCAAGCGGATCTTCTTTGTGTAAGGATATGCGTTTGACATCAGAGCAATCGTTGTTCCCTTTGGCTTCAGTCTGCGTTGGTCATTCAAAAGCACGTGGGGTCCTCGAATGACTTGACCAGCAAGATGAGAGATTCCTATAACCGCGTTGTAAGGTCCCTGACGAAGGGCAAGCGAGCGCCCACCCCTACAAGGGGAAAGAAGAGGTATATCGAAAATCCAGTCGTAATGGTGACCCAGTGATGATCCCTGACCACTCCTAAGTTACTGCCCTGATTGCTACTGCATCGTCAGTCACACACACACACATCAGTAACAACTTCAGCGATGCGATCTTCAGAGTCCTCTAAGCCCGAAGGCTTTATAAAGTACCAAAACAGAAGATATAGATGAAAAAATAAAAGGAGTGATATTAATGGATGCTTTTAGCCATATGGCTCCTCCTACTTTGACTTCCCAGATGTAGAGACGTGTGACTAAAGTGAAGACTCAGAGCCTAAGAATGCACCCTGAATCCACCACGCCGCTGGTCCTCTGGGATTCCCTTTACACCTACCTCGTTCGTCCCGATGCGCTGGTCTCGACCCACAAGGCCTCTCGGTGGCTAGAGGGGGTGGTGTATATTCTGGGAAGACTTGAAGCCTAGGTATGGTGCTTCCTTTCCCTTCCGTCATCTGGTTCGTAGAACCTGCTACGGAATCGCCCACCGTCTCCAAGTATGGTTGGTGATTAGACTTCCCCATGCGATGATATTAGAAGTCTCTTCGCCTCGTCGTGTGTTCCAGTCATTAACAAATTAACAGTACAAGGGAAAGACTAATTCTAAAAGTTTCAGAATTAGGTTAACCTGTCTGCCAAGTCTTTCCCGTCTTGCAGTGAGGTTTGTAGGAACGAATGATGGGAGTCTGCATGTTCCATTCCGGCGCAGAGATGAAGCCGACGTAGACCAAGTTATATGACCTACAGAGGTTTACAGAAGTGACTGGATTGGATATATAACATGTCGAAACAGCAGAGCACAAGGAAAATCAGAATCATCACCATTTCACAAGCTTTCACGGATGATTATTAGTTGTAAGGAGACTAACCACGTAATCAGTTAATCATCGACCTGTTGCCAGTGTTATTTTGCTTTACGTTTAGTGACGAGCTCTTATAATGACAAGAGTCTAAATCGATTCCTCAGTTAGGGGGTCAGGTCAAGCTTTCTAAGGAGCGTCAAGCCCAGTGACTCGTTAATGACGTTTGCTTCCTTTCGTCCTAATTACCGTAGGGCAGGCGGAGGTGTGTGATGCGGGGTACACAAAGGCTGCGTAGAAGAAATCCGCGTTTTACGTGATACATTTTTGAGGAGGGAATGACTTCGGAGTGTCTTAGGTCTACTTGATGTTTGGTTTGTAAACATTTGTATCATTCCGTCTGTCTTTCTCTGAGTTCACTTGCTGGTATGTGGTAGTTCTCTCTCTCTCTCTCTCTCTCTCTCTCTCTCTCTCCCCCTGAACCGTAATCTCCCATAAGACGAAGCTGATCGCAATGTTCCCCGACTCCGCCGCCTCCCCTCTCTTCGCTAAGCGCCCACCCTCTTCCTACCTTCCCTTCCCCCACCTCCTCACCCCAGTGGACGTCGTCGGCTAAATAACCCGCAGACGGCGACGACGACGACGATTTCCCGTTGTTGTAGAGCCGGCCGGCCTGCGGTTGGTTGGCTGTGGCTCCCTCGCACCTTCTAATAATTTGGCACTGCGTCGCACCGTCAGTGCCAAGCTGGCACTGATGGCACCCCAGTATCCGTTAGAGGTAGAGGCGCACACACACACACACACGCACACACACACATAATGGAGGCCACTGCATCACCTTCGCTGTCTCTATCAGCTGCCTGGCCACGAGGCGTCCGTCACACAGCTAATAAATGTAGGTTACCGATGGACGCTCGAGAGAAAGGTAGATGGGAAGAATGGACCTTGAGAATAAGAGGGATGGAGAGATCCTGTTCGAGAGAAGGGTGTAGATAGGATGAGAGGCCTTTGAGATAAAACAGGATAGAGAGATCCTTTGAGAGAGAGGGAGAGAAGGAGGGGGTGGGGTGGAGGAGGAAATTAGGGAGGACCTTTGAGATAAAACGGGATAGAGAGATCCTTTCAGAGAGACGTGAGACATCCTCTTGACTTCTTAAGTCCTTGAAAGCTCCGATTATACGATCTACGACGTACTAAACAGTAACTTGATTTACACCAACAGTCATCACCGTACGCTTGATGGCAACAGAAATGTCCGTCGAGCAGTAGAATCTGGTACAGGAGAGTTGAAGCAACTGATGTGGATTTGTTTTGGAAGGGTGGTTCATAGAAATGGGTATAGACAGATTGGAGAACAGGGTAGGATGGTTGTAGGAGATATAGTACTTGTAGCTGAGTGGTTGTGAGACACAGCAAGTGGTGGAGTCTGGTCTGGTACGGACCTCAGTGATTTGTGATTGCAAGAGTGAGGTGGTTTAAGGAATACGTATAAAAACGAGTGGATGAAATTAATGAATGCACAAATATGCAAGCGTCTGTGGAGGTACGAGCATGCTTCGACCAGTGGGTCTTCCCGTTTGGGCAAGACCTACAGAAAGACCCCGAGCTCGACTCACGGGGTGACGACCACCACAACAGACGACCCAGAGGCTTATCGTAATTTCGCCATAGACCGCCCGAAGACCTCGGGTGACATGCCTTCCCCCCCTCCCTCCCTCCCACCCTCCCTCATGGGTGCCATACATACTAGAGCCGTCAACAGGTGCAGGAACCGCCATAAACGAGGTCAACTTCGATACCATTGCCTTCGGTATATATCAACCCCTCTCCTCCCGACCGCGGGTCTTAGCGCAGGCCCACCACCCAGTGCCATGAGAGTTGGCGTGCCTTCCGCCACGGCACACGCCTCACGGAGTGCCACGTGCAGAGGCGCCGCGGTAAGTGCCCAGATAGAAGCCATGACGCAAGTGCCACTTGATCATCCTGACGGAAGGTTCTGTATTGGTGCCGGGGGCTTTGACTTACTGGGGAACAGATTCGTCAATGGTGGTGTAATTGGATTCAGTGGAATCTAAGATGATATATATATATATATATATATATATATATATATATATATATATA
>JAYMFT010133359.1:0-12986 GCA_038088735.1 Panulirus argus | reverse complement strand
CACTGGCCCGTAAGGGGATCGAACCCTCGACATCCGCGTTATTAGCACGGCGCTCTAACCAACTGAGCTAACAGGCCAATAACCGATCTCAAACATTCCAAATAATGAATGGAAGCAAACGCTACTCTGTTTTGTCCCTTGGAATTATCAAGTGCATTAGTATTCGGTACCTTACTCCATGTGGAAACATAAATGATAGAAAATGTCTCTGACCACACATCTCCGTTGGTTCACAATAATCAGTACACACCAATAGGATACATACAATGCACACAGAGGCGTTTGGTGACGTTCGCTGATGTGCTTGACCATGGCTTTTGATGCTTGGTAATATATATTTCTTTTTTTGATGAAGGTTCCAGTCACGGACAAAAGTGACAAAAGTGATGTGTATTTTTCTTTTTGTGACTGCTTTGTGGTGATTGCGATGCTTGCTGATGGTATTTGGTAGTGTTAGTGAAACTTTGAAATTGATATTACGGTCAAGGCAGAAGAACAAAAACTATTCCATAAATTCATCAGAAATAAACTGTTTGTTACAGAATAGCTACTTAGGCTAAGGGATTCAGAGGAAAGAGTTGTAAAGGATGAAGTAAGGATATGTGAGGAACTGAATGATAACTAAGTTCAAAAATGTTTTCTCAGTGGAAAACGTTGCAGCCCTGACACCACTAACATCGATTGGAAAGGAGATCTCAGAAAGCAATGAGATACCTAAAAAGAGATAGAACAAAAACGAACAGAATACAGTGCTTATGATCCCGATTAAATTTCAGTAGATATGCTGAAGATGTGTACAGACACTAGATAAACCACTAGAGATACTTTCCAAGATGTTGCTGGAGAGAGTTAGAAAGTGCGAAGAGAATGGCAAAGGACAAGCATCATACCTATTTATAAGAAAGGAGACTAAGAAAAGTCGGTGAACCATTGGCGTCTTGCTGACGGGTGTGGTCTATTAGGTACTGTTAAGAATATCATTGGATAACTTCTTGTAGAGAAAAAAATATGTACGTGAAAGACAACGATTTTACGGAAAAAATGCCTGTGTAACGAACCTCTTGGATTTCCACGAGAGGAGGTATGTTTTAGACAAAAGAGGAAGTTGGGCGGATTGTTTGTAGCTGGACTGCCAGAATTCATTTGATACTTTATCGCATGGAAGGCTGGTTGGGTAGCTGGATTACCTGGCAGGAACAAAGGAGATAATCCTTCGATGGATAGATCACCTTAATGGAAGAAAACAAAGAATGCATGTTAAGGGAGCCCTCTCGAAATTGATTAACATCACCGATGGAGTGCCGCAGGGTTCTGCTCTGGGACCATTACTCTTCTTCATCTATGTGGATGACATACCAGAATATGTTTGCAGATGACGCACAGGGAATGAGAAAAGTGAAAACCGAGGAGAATTGCATCAACTTACAACGGGACCTTAACAAACTCCAACGTTGGTCTGATACATGGTTGACGACATTCAACTGATGTATGTAGAGTAATAACATTGAGTCACAGTGAAAGTAGGTTGCAGGAATGTGTGTGTAGAGGGCCTTGGAAGTTAACATCATCCCTAACCTGTTACCAGTCCCACATTAGAATAGTAAATGAGACACTGTCTGCGGGCAAATATTAGAATAGTATTCAAGTAAAGGACAGGAAATATTCGGCAACCTTTCCACATCCTACACTGTGCCAAAATTAGAATATGCCTTTTCAGGTTTGGTTATTGCAATTAAAAGAAGCACAAAAACAATATCGAAGGTTAAGAGGAAGGGGATAAAGGTGGTATCAGAATGAAGAGAGCTGAATTACAGTAAAGGGAGAGAGAGGCCTTTAATTTACCCGCCATGGAAGAGAGAAGAGCAGGCGTGACCTGATCACAGCCTTTTAAGATTTTAAAATGGCTTGATGATGTAGACGGCGAAGTTTCCTTTGAAAGATATAGGGATAGAACAATCTGAGGCTATAAATTAACAATAAGGATAACCTGCTAAAAGGATAAAAACAAGTGCCTTTGAAGCATAATAGTGGTAGATGAATGAAATAAAATGCATTAGACTGTGACAAGTGTAGACAGCATACATTAGATGAAAAAGTTGTATGGTAGTGGAGGTGGTTCAAGAGATAGGGTACAAAGAATGTAAAACTTTCTCCCCGTACAATAAAAATAATTAAATACACAACCTTTCTTCTCATTGTCTCTTATCGGAACTTGTAAGTGCAGGGATTCAGGCTTGTTGAGAGTGCAGGTGTGTGAACATGCAAGCGCTTGACTGGCAACGTCCTGACTCACTTGCCAATATTTCTTCGCATCAACTGGTTCTCTGAAAAAAAAGGTTTTACCCGATGCAATTTTAGCTCAAAACTCCATATCAGTTTTGAATTCACAAACAATTTTAAGTTTCGTGCCTAATTCCTGTTATTTTCAATATGAATTTTATAGAAAGCGTCCCGTATATGCAGGAAATGGTAACTATGAGCAATTTAATCACACAATGGTCGTGACGGACAATGGCGGATTAAACAAATGTCTCATTGAAGGGTGTTTGTTTGTTTCAAAATGTAGGCTTGAAAAAAGACGACACGAAGATGCGCCTACTCCGACAGGCGAGTGGGATTGTCACCATACTGACACAGACGGATTTCCAAAGAAATAAGAATATGAACGTACAATGGATCTTTGTCAGAGTATAATGTTGCTCAGACATCAAAGGTTACTGAGGACGCTGTTAAATACGTAAGTGATGCTGTCGGAAGCTTACAATATCCTTGGCTTTTGAGAGTAGGGTTTAAGTACATGGCCGTTACTCGAATGCCCGTCTGTAAAAATCACATTAGTTGATGCCCCTTCCAGGTCTTTAGCATCGTGCATACTTGAGGTGATAAATGATTATAAGATATCCACAAGTAATGCTGAAACACTCAGCACTGGCGCAAACACTAGATTTAAGTAGTTGATTTTTCTTTTTTAGAACTGAAGTTTATGCAATATTGGCCAAGGTAACATCAGCTTGTTGCCTGCTGGTTTCTCTGATTCCCCAGAGTAAGGGGTAGAAACAGAAGCTAAATAAAGATTCCTTCCTCACCCATGAAACGATGAAGTGAGGAAGCCATCTTTATTTAGCTTGTTTCTACCGCTTACTCTGGGGAACTAAAATGACCAGCGGGCAACAAGCAGTTGTTACCTTGGCTACAGTTGGGTAAAGTTTAGTTCTGAAAAAAAAAAAGCAAGTAAATAGATGTCGAGTGTTGGCATCAGTTCTCACTGTTTCATGCTTACTGTTTAAAATCTTATTACACTGTAACGTATGCTAAGTTCATGTAAGCTTAATCTATTGATACAGAAACGCTATACTATTGTGACAGAAAATAACAGAAACTATTATGATAATACAGGAACAATCACTGACTATGAATACAATCACATTGAACAGAAATGCAAACGGAGAAAGCAGCAACTACACCGACGAGCTTAGCAACATTAATGATAATCTCCATCATGTTTCCTAATTAATATTCGTTGAGCGCGATGAAGTTGAATTCTTATTGCAAGTAATGAATAAAGTATTCTACTTTAAATGTAGTACCCCATGCAAAAGAAAAATAAAGTAAACAGGAAATCACAAGAACTATACATAAGCACAATTCCATGCTAAATAAACATGAAGTTCATCGGGTCTCTGTTGCCTGGTGAAAAGAATTTCTGTGGTCTATTTCGAGCGCAGGCCTCAGAGCGTATCTACGTCTCTCCTGGGCTCACCTAAACATGCGTTTACATGTCGTCTGAACCCAAGGTTAATGTCTAAGGCTTATTTTTCCTCTATTCCCTTATATTCCCGCAACAGTAATTATCTGGAAGCCTGGCTCACATAGTAACTTTAAAGATATAATAATAATAATAATAATAATAATAATAATAATAGATATAATAAAAATAATGATAATAATGATAATCCTCCAACAAATTCTGATCTCTAAGAATCGCAAATCAGAAGCACTGAGTCCTAATTATATTTTGTGGATAGTTTGACCGTGGAAAAAAAAAAAAAAAACGCTGAACCGAGTTTAACTTCTCATAAGGAGGGACTCTGACGACAAGTTTGGAAAAATGTAAACTCCTGAAGTCTTTCTCATATACGGATTCTGATAGCTTATCTCCTGCTGGATAACATCCATATCAGTGCACATTCATGGTGACCCAGTTAACATTTACTTGGGTTAAATTTCATCAACCAAGAATGAGAAAAACTTTGGAGCCTATCCAGTTTCCCTTGTAACTGGATACATGCTCTTCGCTTTTCCACTTCCATCACCTTTGCGTCATCTGTAGACACATTCAGGTAGGAGTCCATACATTCCAAGCAGTTATCTACGGTGATCAAGAAAAGTAATGATTCCAGAACAAACCTCCGCGGCATTCCACGCCCCTTTTCGAGAAGGCTCCTATGACATGCGTTCTTTACCTCTTCCACAAAGGTACATCTGTCCATCGAAGGAGTCCTATCCTTATCCTTTCTTATACATCGATCTTTAGCAGCCTACTACGGGATACAGTGTCAAGTGCTGTCTAAAATCCCAGATTACAGAAAGGCAACCAATCCACAGTAACCAATGCTACAGAGGTCTTCTCACTGCTCAGCAGGCCACTGGTGTAAGGAAATGCAACAACTAATAAAATCCACCAAAAAAAAAAAAAAATAATCCCATGAAAATCCCAAGTGTGAGTGTAGAACAGATGTAAACAAGAGACGGGGAGAAATTTAAACTGAAAATATCTAAATATACGAAGAACTGCAATGCTTAAAAAAAAAAAAAAAACGATCAAAACATTTTACTTGTTACATTTCGTAACGATTTGTCTTTACAAAGTTGTTCCATCTCCAAACCTTATAAATATGTACCATATATTTACTCCTGTGTATACTCACACACATACACCCATGCTAGGCTACACTCCGATTTATAACCAGACTCACGGCGAAAATAAACATGTAAGTTTAGTGTGGGGTGACTGCCAAGACTGCATTCGAACCCATGCTGCTGTGTTGAATCATGGTCGGTAATGCTAACCACAACTCCACAAAAGTCCGTGTTTGTATGTTGCAGACTCAACCTACATACAGTTACACCATGAATGAAAAGTCATCTTCGGAAAAGCTGTATCATAGTTAGTTAAAATGGAGAATGCAAAGCCTTATCAAGAAAATTCTCACTCGAAATGAGTCCATCACTTAATACTTCAGATTATAGCACAGCCTTGGCTGCAGGAACCCAATTAAAGGGATCTTGAGGTTACATTCAGTGTCAATAAAAATATTTTTTTTCTTATATTTGTTTGTGTTTCCAGCTGTAGTTGTCATCGATAATGCCAAGCCAACAAACAATTTCATAATTTTCCCTGAATGCTTCATTTACTCTAGTTCATCCAGTGGGAGCATGTTGCACCCATACATTATATCACTTCAATATTCTTAAACCCATGTATGTCTTTCACCCTCCAGTATATTCAGGCCCTGGCACCTTAAAGCCTCTTTCACTCCATCCTTCCATTTTCTCTTAGTCTCCCTCATCCCTTATACTCCCTCCCTTTTTTGACACTTAGATTCTCTTTATCAGTCTTTCCTTGCTTAACCTTTCCATATGTCCAGATCATTTCAGCATAGCCTGATCAGCCCACTCTGTATGACTTCATTTACTGTCACAACTAGCTCTTACCCAATAATTTAGCTGATCAACTCTCCACATTACATGTTGTCCTTGAGCATTTAATTTCCAACACATCCAACCTCTTACATTCTTTTGAATTCTGGGTTCAAGACTCCCATCCATACAACACTGTCAGAACTACTATACAAACATACCCATCTTGCCTCAAAAGACAATCTCTTTGATGCACTTCTCAATGCAACCAGGACCTTCGCTCCTCCACTTCTCCCAACCTATGATTTACTAATTTCCCATCATTCCATTGACTGTCATGTCCACTGCCAGGTGCCTAAAACACCCCACTTCTGGGTTTTCCCCATTCAAACTTACTTAACAATCCTGTCTCGCCCCCCTGTTGTTACATTAACTACTAACTTGATCAACCTGCAAGTGGTAACTCCACAAGCACAAATTCACCTTCAAGGATATATCACAGTAGGTCGATGAAAGGAGTACAATATCATCAAAGGCATTTGCACCATAAAGGAGCCTATTTTACCCAGCTCTCCCGCAGAATGCAGCCTTGAGGCTGTAAGGGCCCAAAAAAGAGGTTCTGAGGTTACGTTTTTATCTTTATGAGTATATACGATTCTCCTATGTGTCTTGAGCACATTAACAGACAGATTCTCTATTAGTATGACACACAAGTCAGAAAATAAATTTCACAATGTTTCACAATCATGCTTTGTTTTCCTTTTCTGGAAGCATTGTAAAACATGCTTTACTGACAGCCAAAAAAGTGGTTTTAATGGAATGTTTGGGAAATAAAAAATACTCTTAGATTATTTGAAAGTATAATTTACATAGAAATTGTATAAAATATCTTTAATAAATATTTTGTAAAAAAAGCATTAATCATTTATCAGTTGACTGAGTTATCCATTTTGGGTTATACAGTGGTGCAGTTCTTTTTATAATTTGTTTCGAGGGTAATTACATTCCAAGATGTACTTTCTGATAATGTACACACTTTGTCAAGGTAAAGAAAAACATGAACATCCCATATAGCACCTTTATGTCCTTTGCCTTGATGATGGAATTCTTAGGGACAATAAGGCCAAGGGGCTTTGTAGGTCCACATAAAATTATTATGGTAGACTTTATAAAAGGTATAGGCTACATAAATTCATTTGTACAGTAAATTTGAAACAAATCACTAAAAAACATATACAAAATATTCTTAGGTTATTTGGGATGGGTCACTTTTATCGCTCAAAAGATTTTCTAAGCCTAAACCTAAGCTGTAAACAAAATATAGCTGCTAGGGGTGAATAATTTTTTGCAGACAGTATTACTTCTATTACAAAATATAGCTTAGTCTGTTCTAAAACAAGACTATTTGGATCAGTATAATGGCCAGTCATCTCCATATGCATATTAATGTAAAAAGAAAAAACCCGCAACCCAACTCGGCAATTAGTTTTAAAGCATGTGTTGTAAACATTTTGTTAAGAAGGGAGTGCAGGAGAAACATTTCTGTGAATGAAGCTGTATGGACAAGAAATTCAATAATTTCCTGTGTTAAAAACTATCGTCAAAATTTATGGCTTCAAACAGCCACTGATCTTAAAGAACCAGGAAAATGGACCATACCAACTAACTTGAGGGAGCAAATTGATAAAATGTACTTACAGCATTAAGGACATGGACAATAAAACATTTTTCTAATGTTAAGAGAGTTCTTGCCAAATCATCATACTGTAAGTAAATTTCCAATGTAAATCATTCTCAGGATCAGGAGACAATGAAAAATAACCCTCTCTGAAGAAAACAATGGTAACTGAAAAACTGGTTGAACAGAAACAATGTGCATGTCCTAAAGGTTATAAAATATTTTTAAAAAATAAAGGCAAACTCTGGATCACACTTACATAAAAGTAATTTCTTTCTTATCAAAGCCAGACACTACACTCTGACATATCCCAATCATATATCCAATTCTCTTGAATGATAAGTCATTCATTAACAGATTTACAAATATTCCAGCTAAGGACTTTTTATTGGCCATTCAACATATCTTTAAAGGTATATTTTCAAAGGCCATTCAACATACCATTAAAGGTAAATCTATAAAAGCCATGAATGGATAACAAACTTCATCATCTGAGTTGTCTGAAGACACTTTAAAGACCTAAAAGATAGAGCTTTCAACACCAGAAATAATCAGAAAGTTATCCGAGGAATCAGTTAATTTTTGGAAGAGCATATAACATGAAAGCACCTAATATAGCTTATAGGAGAATGCTTTACTTTCTAGGTCACAAAAGACAACAGTTTCATGTGGTTTCACTGGAATAAGGATTCTATGAGTAATAAAGTTGATTTAAAACTAATAAGGTGGTTGAAACTACAATGCCTGACATAAACAAAGATGCTAAAAAGCTACCTCTGCATGCACATAGTTTAAAAAGGAAGAAAAACTACTTTTTAAGGAGGGGAGTCTCCCATTATGTCCTCTTTAAAGACAAAGTATAATGAAATAAAACACACTGCAGAAACCAAAAGCTATTCTATATAGACTGATCAAGAAAGATATATGTGCTTCCAAACTTATCCACACTCTTAAAAAGATGAGGGTTGATGTTTGCTTTATAGGTAATGGAAAAAGTTCTTGAGGAACTTAACGTGCTGAGAAATTATGGTAGGTAAAAGTGAGTTAATGATTGAGGATAAGGATGATGAAGCCAAGACCTTAATATTATGTTGAGAGGAGTAATACAGGCCTAAAATTGTATAATATTTTGTTGAGAGGAGTAGAGGAGGCCTAAAATTCTACATACTGTTTCACCATCCAAAAGAACCAAGACAGAACAATAAATACACCTTGATCTTTCTGCTGATGAGCTTGGCCACCAAAGAAGAATGAAGGGATATACATCCCAATAATCGCAATCAATGACACAGCATCAACTCAGGTAAACGAAAAATCCGTTTCAGTGTAGGGAAAAATTGAAGCTATTTCTACACAAAGTAAACAAATTCCACTACCCCCCCCCCCCCCCCCCAAAAAAAAAAAAAAAAATGTTTCTGACTGGTATCTTACCTAAGATTCAGTTTCCTAACATGAATGGGCATCAAAGGGATTGATGCTTTGGGGTCTAGACTAATCAGAAAAGGATGAGAAATATTATGGACAAGAGCTGCCAAATTCTAGTATACAAAAAACTTACCTGACAATGAAACAAAAACAACTTAAAGTAACTTGAAAACATCCATCTTATGACAGAGATAGAACAAGATGATGGCTGGAAGAGACAAAGTGATGCATTAGTCCTCTAGCTATGGAAGAAAAGACAAAGGAAAGACATGATCCAAAGGACACCTGAAAGTCTCCTAGGTGATAGGATTTGGAAATTACCCAACGATGAGGGAAAACTGAAGTCCCCTTAAAGAAAGATTGCTGTGACATTTTACCAGCTTATTTAAGAATATACCTGCAAGAGAAAAAATGAAGACTGAACTCTGATCCTGGAAAATGATGGTAGCTTCTGTGATTTGAAACTCCTGAGAGGGATGAACTTGGTGAACTTGGAGCACCTCCTTACAGGTAGTATGATCTAAATGTGACAATTTGAACTACACTCTGAGGAAGTATAGATTCAAGTGAAAAAGAATATCACTGACACCTATTTATAAGAAACCTTTACATGGTTCACATAATCCTGGAATAAGTATCTTTCACACATATATACACCACCTAACAAGTTTGAGAAATCTTATTCATCACAGCTGCCAGACTGTATTCTGAGATTTTGAGTGACAACTTGTCCATGGATAACACATCTACAACCTTGAACTTGCCATTTTTTGTGAGGAACCACCAACTTGGATGGGAACCTGGGAATAAACTAAGAGCCAGATCTTATTTATCTTATACTCATTTATCTATAATTGCCCCTGGACCTCTTTCTAACAAAAATCCTAATATTTCTGAGAAGCTTCTTTCCAGGGGCTCCTTGAGCCCAAGGCTCTACTACTTACAATAACTGGGAAATGAAGGGCTCCTTTGGAGTGAAAAGTTCTTAAGGAGACAGTGCTCCCAATGCTACAGCCTTGCCAAAGTGACTTTTCACTTATGGTGCAAACCTCATGCTTGCAGAGTCTGGTAACACTGATCAGTCCTTACAATGACCTATAAGACTAGCTCTAAAATCATGAAAAATAATAATAATATCCAGCTTTTGTTGACTCATCTGAGGGCACACATTGTGGAAATAAGGAAAGATGATTGTGCTCCCTTAACTCTAAACCAATAGACATGAAGTGCAATGCTACCTGATCCCTTATGGTTGAGCAAAAGAGTACAGTTCATGCGAAACCTTATCTTTCCCGTCAGATGAAAATCTGTGATTTATCACAAAATAACAAGTACTATAGGCTTATTTACCTAAATCAAAACACCAATAATAATAATAATAATAATAATAATAATAATAATAATAACAATAATAATAATAATAATAATAATAATAATAATAATACTAATAATAATACTAATAATAATAATAATGTTAATAATAATGATAATAATAATAGTAATAATAATAATTATAATAATGATAATAATAATAATAATGACAATAATAATCTCACGATGATTGGGGGGTGAGGGAGTCTGGGGTTGGATACATCATTACCCAGAGCCAAAAGTCACAGGTCATGTGACCTTGTTTATCGAACAGTGATTCGTGTCCGTGACCTGTCGTTAAGCCAGCGACGATCGCATTGTTAACGAATCAAGAAAGAGACGTATATACCATGACTTACGAATTTGGAACGAATAATTTGCAGTGCAGTTTAATATAAATTGTTTTCTTTTTTTTATCTTTACTTTTAGAAGTAAAAGTAAGGCAGAAAGTATAGGGTTGGAGTGTGCTGCGTGTTCTCTCACCCCCTCTGGGTCTGTCATTGACGGGGGTATGAAACTGACGGGGGGGGGGTCTGTCATTGACGGGGGTCTGTCATTGACGGGGGTGTGAAATTGACGGGGGTCTGTCATTGACGGGGATATGAAATTGACGGAGTCTGTCATCGACGGGGGTCTGTCATTGACGGCGGTATGAAATTGACGAGGGTCTGTCATTGACGGGGGGTATGAAATTTGCCTTAAAGTCTCTGGTCGATCGATGTATTGATTTCGTGTCAATGTACGATTATTTTATTTTCTTGTTTTTCTCAAATTTCTTACTTGCGTAGGTACGCTAGCTTGAGCGCCGGGGTACGATTCTTGACTACGATGGTACGGTTGTAGAGGAAGACGGTACGGCGCATGAGCACGAAGGTGCGATATTTGAGCACTGTGGTACGGTCCCTCTGCACGGCGGTACGGTCCCTTGAGCGCGACGGTACGTAAGATCCTAGAGTTGAGGATGACCCGTAAAAACCCCTTCTTTTTCTTTTTGACCTGACCCTCAAACGCCCCTTCAAGGACAGGGTCAACAGGTCAATAGACTATCGCACATAAATAAAGGTGGTCTTTGGTACATCCAAGGTCTTCTCCGCTTTTACGTACCTTGAATAAAAGACTTTTTAAATATTTTCCCACTGAAAACATTACTTTCAAAGTAGAGGAAAACTACGAGTCTTCACTCGTACAGGAAATCTATAATCCCATATATAACAGCAGTTATTCCCCATTTTCCCCCCCAAAAAAGTACTACTTTGAAGGGAGAGAAAATTAGTACTTTTCAACTGCAGACGAGAATGAGAGGAGGAGGAGGAGTCCCGTGTTTACCAGTAATTTTACTGGGTCTCAAATTAACATTGTAGGAGGCACATTCAAGCCGCCAGCCCCCCCCCCCCTTCAATTGCTCAATATCCGGCCAGTGGGAAGAGGTAATGTATGCCGGGGGACAATGGATGTGTCTCGCTCTTAATGGAGTAATGAAAAGTCGGCAGGATTGTGTTGGGTGGTTGATATCGGCCTGCCAACTGATGCCCGGTCGAGCACTTCCCTGGACTGGATGGTCAAGGCTACACACACACACACACACACACACACACACACACGCGCGTATACTTGGATGGTTAGCGTTACTGACCATGGGTGAGAACGGGCCATCCCCAGGGTCGGACCCGTTTGTGGTTCGATTTCTCGGGCCTGGTAATCGGCCTACATCCTGACCCAGGTGTTCACCCTCCCTCGGGACTGATCATTTGCTTATATGTTAGTTATGGTGTCAAGAACAGACGGAGAAATGGCCTCATTCGCTCACAGACGTTCTCTCACGATCATGTGAAATGCTCTGAAACCACAGCCTTCTGTCCACAGCTAGGAGAGGGAGGGAAGGAGGGAGGGAGGGAGGAAGGGAGGGAGAACCCTGCAGTGTTGGAGGGAGGACGCTGCTGCTGGTGAGGGAGGGAGAGAGAGGGAGGAGCCTGGTGAGGTGTGGTTGGAGGATGGACGCTACTGCTGGTAAGGGAGGAAGGGAGACAGGGAGAGAGGGAGGAGCCTGGTGAGGTGTGGTCAGGGGTCACGGCTGTTGGTGCTCCCACGCTCCCTCTCCCTCCCACTGCTTGGCTCCCTGTGTACGTCTGTCTGTCTGTCTTGTCTCCCTTCCTTCCTTCCTTCCCCCCCCCCCCATCCCACTACCTCTCCCTCACTCCCTTCCCTTCCCTCCCTCTCCCTCTGTGGCTCGTATCATCACTGATTCCGTTGTGTCACTTGCATTGTCACGATGTTATTACTGTCGTGACGTCAATGGGTGACATCGGTCGGTGCTTCTGTAACACGACCTGATGCGCTGACATCGCCGGAGAACGGATGGCATTTTCACAGCGACGTCACTGAAGCTGTGACGTCACTAAGGCTAACGAAGCCATCGACATTTCACTGCGTTGCCACTGGTGCAGTGACGTCGAGTGGCTGTTCTGACGTACGTAATGGGTACTGTGACGTCACCACCAGCTCCCCGGCGGCGACGGGGGGGGAGGAGGTGGAGTTAGGGGGGGGGGGGCGACGCGACGCGACGCGACGACGTCACAGGCGTGGCCGCGGCCGTTACGGGGCTGCACGTTGATTGTTAATTCCCGCGTTCGACTCCGCCGTTTTACCCTCATTTACGCATCCGTTTTTCCCTCGTTTTGTCTGCGCATGCGCGCTCGAAGTGGCTAGAAAGGGGGAGGGGAGGGGAGGGGAGGGGGCTGGCGGCGGCGGACCCGTGGGTTCCCTCCAGTTCCCTCCTACTGTCCTGGATTTGCCGCTTATTCCCTCCTCCTTTCCTCCCTCAAATCGCCATCTCCCTCCCTCCCTCCCTTCCTCTCTCTCTCTCTCTCTCTCT
>JAYMFT010133348.1:0-12986 GCA_038088735.1 Panulirus argus | reverse complement strand
AGTGTGTGTGTGTGTGTGTGTGTGGGTGTGTTAGTGTGTGTATGTGTGTGTGTGTGTGTGTGTGTGTGTGTGTGTGTAATGGCATTTGCGCGACTGCTGAACTCGATTCGTCCGGCCTCAAACGCGCAGATAAAAAATGTCCGGACGATTACATACAGAGGCAGTTCATCACATACAACGCGCTCCTCCATCTAAGAGCATACCACACTACCGATACAAAATTCTACACAAATACATTTGCAACGATAAACTTTATTACCATAACGTGTCGTAAGTTTACTGTATGTGCTGTGATTGTTTTAGCTATGCATCGAAACACTCTTAGAGACAACTGATTACTGTGATACTGTGAGAGAGTTTTCATTGCGAACATAGCCGAACTATGGCGTCATGCTTAAGAATGTTGGTTGATCTCAACCCTTTCAACCGATCGTTTGGCAAGAAATATCTAGATTAAACGTCCGTGGGTGAATTTAAAGTATATATATATATATATATATATATATATATATATATATATATATCAAAAAAATCGTCAGTTACCAGTATTGCTGCGTACATTAAGGTACCGATCACTGGTACTGGTGCTTGTCGGGCTTGATAAGGAAATGATCTAAAGATTATCACTATCTTTTTTCCAAGTAACAATAGACCCGTTCCTTGAAAGAAGACAGTAGGTTGCAGGGGTCCAGGAAATCTCAAGACTGGAAAGAATTCCGACCGTGTCGATAACTGAGTAACTCCTAACACAGTCTCTTTTTTCATTCCAGGTGGAATTAATCATGATATATCCATTGTCGTAATTTCCCATTTTCCCTACACAAGGTCGAGTGTCGACCAAGTGGTAGGGTGATGGTCCTGAAGCATTTCCCTACAGGTCGAGTGTCGACCAGGTGGTAGGGGTGATGCTCCTGAAGCATTTCTCTTCAGAAGGTCGAGTTGTCGACCAAGTGTATGGGTGATGGTGATGAGATATTGCCCTACAGAAGGTCGAGTGTCAACCAAGTGATGGTACTGAACTATTTCCCTACGGAAGGTCGAGTTTCGACCGCGTAGTAGGGTGATGGTCCTGAAGCATATACAAAATATGCAACTTCCTGATGTCATAAAGTAAAATGAGGTTAATCTGGGTCATTCAATTTCGATATCACAGTCACTGTATCCACCCCGTTCTCAGAAGTTGCATATTTATCGCCCTCGACCCAATGTAACCTCATTTTACTTTTCTTTCAGCTGCGTTGGCATCGGCATGTTTGTTGGGGGAGAGGAGACTAGGTCGAGGCCTCGTGACCTTGGTCAGCAGCCTGCGCCTGACCTGCGGCGAGGATATCCTCGACAGGACGGGGGTCACGCGCAACAGGAAGATGATGTACAGGAGGATCATGACAGCCTTCGAGGTCCCACTGAGTGTGAGATGGCTGAGCCAACACCCTTGACTTCGCCCCCACGCTCCTCCGGTAGCCAGCCCCAGAAGGACGGTGATAGACAGGGTGTCGGCGGGAAACTTAACGGGGGAATCACCACCGCAGTTGACGAGCCAGAGAGTGACTCGCCTCCGCCCACGACAGATCAAGACGACCTGAGTCAGTCGCAGGTCCTGGGATCAAAGAATGAGAGGGAGACGGTGCTCGAGAATGTTGAGAGAATGGTTATCAGTGTCGTGAAGAGAGACACCATGAGAGTCAACAGTGAGGGGAAGAGCGTCGGTCACCGGCAGCTGTACACTAAGACGGTCCTCCGAGACATATTGAAAACCAGGAAGATTAGGCATCGTAGGCACAAAGCGGCACAAATCGCAAACCAACCAGTTGAGAACGGCGATGACATTTTCTTCAATAACCTCCTCCCATCGTTCTCCGCGGGAGACATGAGTAATGCTTTGCAAATTGGCGTTCCACCCGAAGACAACACCTGGCAGGAGGAGCATCGGTTTTTCTCTGGGGGAGAGTACGAAAGAGATCGTGATGGGACATACGAGCCACGGTATGGAAAAGGGGGAAGGCAGTGGAGGCCTGCACCAACCTACTCGTCTTCTGTAGACGAGAGGTTTGAGACGACCATCCCCAGCGTAGAAAGAGGGCGTCCCAAGGCCCTCAGCCATCTGAAACCATCAGTTAAGCATCCAAATGGGAGGAACGCCAAGCCAAAATTTCATGTAAGTAATCATGCTGATGATGCTGATACATACTTAAGGAAAATGAACTTCAAAGGTTACCAAAGACAAAGCGAGGAAGACCAGGATTCCTCGAGCTCCCGTTCAGTCTTCTTCGACATCCAGGCTGACGACAACAACATATCCAACGACCTTAGCAAAGAAGCCGAAGTGGAGTTGACGAACTATGTGGAAGAGCCAATGGTCTTATCGAGTGTGTCGCCTCTTAGGCAACTTCAAGCTCCAACATTAAACCCCGTCCCATCCACCACCCCGCTTCCCACCTTTGCAGTCATCTCAGGCAAGCTTCCAACTGCCGGTTCCTCCCAAAGTTACGCAGATTTAGATAGTAACCTAATTAATCCCAAAGGAGATGATCCTGTTGATACAGACGACTTAGAGGCCAGCGTGGCACCAACAGAATCAAGTAGCAGCAGCAGTAATGAGACTCCCGACCCGGCTTACATCCCCGCCAAGCTGCCCTTCGGACCTTTCCTTCCCAGCATGAGGAGATACAAAGGTCAGGAAAGTCCGGGTTCCGTCATGGGCGCCATGGGAAAGTTCAAACCTTTCTTTGTCCCCAACGACAAGAGACAAATGAAGAAGCCTAACGCCGGCGATCTGTTGACTAACGTTTTGTCCCCAATTTTCGGCGTCCAGCAGGGGAGGTCGAAGTCCAGGGGTCAGAAGTTGCTAGAGTACGACAGCGAGAGGAGCCACAACGAAGAGCTGTATAACCGAGTCAGCGGCTCCTTTATGCCGGACTTTAACAGCGAGAGCTTTGGCTACGTGCCCGAGACGTACCCTTACTTCCCGCTGGTCCGCCGCAACAAACATAGGATGTTCACCAGCAGTAAGCTGCACGGAGGGTTTGCCTTCATCGACAGAAAGCACGAAGGCCACGGCAGACCGTCGGTAATGGAGCCGCCCCTGATAGAAGACCCTCGTCGTGAGCAGAACCTCCTCATCTTCGGCAGCGTCGGGGACGAGAGCATCATGAACACTCTGAGGAACTGCTCGAAGTACACGACTCTTCAGCTGATTGACCACTACAGCATGGATGAACTCATCAGGGAGTCGTCAAGCCCCCTGCGGCAGTTGATCGTCTACATCAACCTCAAGAGCGTCAACTACGAGGGCTACACCATCGTGGTAGAGCGGACCAAACGCATCATCGACTACCTGTCATCTTCCCAGGGGGGTGTCACCGTCTACAGCGTCATCCCGATCGAGGAGGAGGCCATCAACACCACCAAGAGCAAGGAAGTCAAGACGCAGCTCCTGAGCCTGAACGATGACGTCCTGGACCACTGTGCGCAGGACTACCCGACGTGCTACAGCACCTACAGCCTCAGCACCATCATAGAGAACCTGAAACGTACCTACAGCAAGAACAGCGGCTTCGATGTTTACGATGTAGCGAGGCGGGGCAACGAGGCTTGCGCCACGAACGAGGTGTGTGGCACCCGCACCCCTCCCACTGCCAGTAGCGGCACCAGGCAGCTGGCCTCCCCCGAACGCCAGCTGGCAGACTTGGCTCAGGCTGTGTGCCTCTCTTCCTACCACCTGGTCGTAGAGCTGGTAGCCAACATGCCCACCTACGACTACGAGGACTACGTCAGGGCCTTCGAAAATGCGAGAGAGGAGAGCATTAGGTGAGGTTCAGCTGTTCTCTCTCCGGCAGTGTAGCTTCTTGCGCTTGCTTCTCCACGGGTCAGCTTTCAGCTGGTAGCGTTAACAATGCTTGCCTGACTGCAGAGCACAAGACTTACTCTACCTATCTACCGCAGAGCAAGGCATTAGCGGACCCTTAAGTACCAACACATCTACACACACAAATGCTCCCTAAACATCCTCAGGTATGCAGTATCTATCAGTATACTCATTTTAACACAGCCTACACACTCGGGGATGGAATAGCAGTGTGGAGGAATCGAGGCAAGCAGGGCGTGTATTGGGTGTGGCGGTAGTGGGCGGCGGTCATAGGACTTCCAGAGCCAGGGCTGGGCGCGACGTGAAGCACTATAGTGGAAGTGCGGCGAGCTAAGCACACAGCATTCATTGCTCGGTGGACTGGACACACACGGCACTCGATGCTCAGCCAACCTTATCAAACCCAAGAAGGGAACAAGCAAAATGGGGCAGATCATTTTCTTGTTTGGTTCCTGTGTATATTAGTTTTTTTTCGGAAATTAAGAAGTCTGTTACTCATATTATTTTTCTTTTCAGCTTGTATAGTGAAAAGACGCACTGAACAACATCTCTATTACCTGAGTACCTAAGTAATTCCTGACGTTTGCGTCACAACCCCGTGCTGAAAATGGACCATCGGGTTTACGTAAGGGTAACGGGTTTGATAGTTGTATAAAGAAGAAAATGGGCTGCCAGGTGCACTTGGAGGAAAACTGGTTGTTAGATGTACAAAGAAGAAAATGGGGTTCTAGGTGCGCTTAGAAGGAACGCGTCTGTGGGTTTACAAAGAAAGCATGAGACACAACGTGTATTTAGAGGATTACAAAGTTTATAGAAAAGAAATTCTGGGCCACTCTTGAGGTGTACTTAGGTGAAATTGGGTCGCTAACTTTACAAACAAAATACAGGCCACTTACGAGGTGTACAGAGAAGAAAATGGGTCAAAATATGTACATAGAGGAAAATGGGATTATCAGATGTATATATTGTTCATGTAGATGATAAAGTCTGCAAGTTCCGGTGCTGTACGTGACTGGCTGTATGAGCGGCGTCAAACCCATCCTTCCCTCAAGAGGTTACTCTTGCAGTCTTAAAGGGGACGCGGCAGATACATAGATAACGACTTCTAAAGGCGATTGGTCGTGCCGTGTAGTCGTTCCGGACTCGACGACAGTTCGGTTTCGAATAAGAAACGCGTGCGAGGAAAATACCCATGAGCCAAGTAACCTGTACTCGCCTTACCTTTAATGACAAAGAATAATTACCAGCTGTATTAGTAATAGTTAAATGAGCCAAGTGCAAATTGTATATATTCGTATTTTAACGTGACATATATCACGTAATGCTCTCCAACAGCAAGGATTCGAACCTCTCACCATTTGCACGGTAACTGGGTACGCGGTATAGCCGAGTGGTCAGCGTACTAAGTTACCACGCAAATGGTACCAGGTTCGAGTCCTTGCTGTAGGAGAGCAATACGTGTTCTATGAAGATGCGCGTTTCTATTTTCTCTCTCTCTCTCTCTCTCTCATCCTGTCGTATACTTGGTCAGTCTATACGCGCGAGGGACTCTTCAGTGTAGTACCTTCCAAGGAATGTACCGTAATGTTTAAAAGTTGGACCTCCGTGCTCGTGGATCGTACGGTCATGCTCAAGGAGGGCAGTCTTCTTGCTCGAGGATTGTACCGTTGTGCTCAAGGAACGTAAAGTCGCGTTCAAGTTTCAAAGGCCATATCTGTTGAAAGGAACAAAGAGAAAAGGGATGTAGAAATTTAGTCAGGGTTCCAAGGATCCCTGCAGACCTGACTTGTAAAATGATGACAGGTAGAGACATGAGGGAAGGAAGAGAAAGAATTGGGGGATTTCATAATGGTCAGTACTCGAGTAGCCGGTCTCCACATAGATAATGCCGGAAGCAGTAGCCAAAAGCGTCCTTCGTGGGCAGGGACGCAGGCAGAAAGCTCACCAGAGTAGTGGCCCCAAAACTAATACATGTACGAGAGAGAGAGAGAGAGCAATACCACGACTTCCAGTAAGGGAAAGTTGAGGAGGAGTGATGAAGGAAGAATTATTGCTGGATGCCCATGGTAGAGCTATGCCCATGCTTATGGTCACCACTGGGTTGAATTGTGTTGCGGCATCTTGAATAGAGGGGAAAACAAGCGACTTGGAATGAGACATAGGGAAGGAGAAACTGCTGTTTTGAGTACCGTTAAATTTAACCAGGTTACTGCTCCCCTGACCTATGTTGCATAGGTCGGAATTTGGAAAAGGAAATATGTTCAGTACGAGAAAGAGAACGAATTTTAGAAGGAGGAGGGGAGGGAAATAGGGCTGGTGTTTAAAGTGGAATTATCAGCATGAGAGTGAATAGGATTAAAAGTTGAAGAGCGAATATCATTTAAGTAGAAGAGAGAGAGATAGAGAATATAGGCGATAGAACTGAACCCTCGGTACGATGAGGGGAATGTCGATAAACTGAGTAAATCAAGAGAAGTTTCACTTTTCAAACCGCTGTGTCAAGAAGAGTTGAAAGGAAACAGGTGGTGTGAAACAATACCAAACACAAGGTCAGTGGCTAGCTATTAGCGAAGAATACATGAGGATTGAAAGGCTTGAGGGTTGAGGAGGGTTTCGAAGACTTTAGAGACAGCAGTGGGGCGGTAGCTGGAAAGGTTAGATCGGTGTTCTTTGTTAAGGAGATGTTGCATCAAGGCTTGCCTCCAAAAAGAAGGAAAAGTCTGAGCTGTGTAGACAGAGACGAGATAGACAAATCAAGGATCGGAGGTTGCTCAGAGGCACACTCCCTAAGGTCTTGAGAAGGTATGCCATCTGGGCTGTACGCCTTGTCTACTTGGAGCTGGGACTGGAATCGGAAGACTTTGCTTGAGGAGAATACAAGGAGGGCATGGGTTCAGTTGGACGGGGGTACGGGCGGAGAATTAGGTGCAAAATCATCCAAATTTGAAGTAGAGGTGAATCAGGTGCCAGAAGGAGCGGCTTTAACCAAAAGGAACGGCTTTACCAGTTGAAGAGCTTGCTATAAATTGATGACGCCAGAAGGAAGGGGAAACGATTGAATTACAGAAGCTGTTGGAGCTACTTTTGCTTAAGGACAGTTGAAGAAGAAGTCAAATAAGCACAGATTATATTTATGATGTGCTTGAATTTACGAAGAACATCCCTCTGTGCATCCGAGCAGAAACGACAATGAGAGTGGGACTCATGGGAAGGGATGAAGAGAGTTTCATGGTCCATTAAACGGTCTCTCTCTTTCCCTGAGGCGACTATAACACTGAAGCCCCTATTGAGAGAATCGTAACCCAAACACATTCTTTTGGTAGCGCACCTTCTAGCTCATGACCTGCACGACTCGTATGTCCCGCACGGAGGTTGTACCATGTCTCCTTTTAACAGCAGATGGATCATTATGTCTTCAGATAACCATCGCTTTCGGTAGGCATTGCTGTCACCAGAGGAAGATTGAAAAAAAAAGTCCTTTTTCTGGGGGGGAAAGGGGACACGTATCATTATAGGAAGGTTTCTGTCTCTCTATAAGAGATGAGGGAGAGACATCGTTCGCTTTACATGAGACTGGAGAAAGATATCTTTCGCTTCAGCTGTGATTCGAGAAAGACATCCTTCGCTTTAGCAAAGTTGGAAGAAGTGTCTATCGCTTCAGCAGAGATGGGAGAAAGATATCCTTTTTTTAAAAAATTATGGGAGAAAGATATCTGTCACGCGAGCAGAGATTGGGGAAATATATCTTATCATTTTAGAAGATACAGGAGAAAAATTTCCGTCCCTGTAGAAGAGAAAGATACACATAGCTTTAGCAGAGATGAAAGATAACCGCCATTTTAGAAAGGAGAGAGCCGACGCCTTAGGGTAATATAGAGAAAAAGAGAAAGATGGGCAAATGAAATCCATCGCTTTAAGAAAGAAGAAAGATATCCATCGATTGGGAGGGTGGGGGAGATGAAAGATATCCCTTCGTTTAAAAGAAATGGGAGAAAGATATCTGTTGCATCGGGAAGCATGAAAGATAGCCGGTTATACAGGAAGGATGGAAGATAGATATCCGTCAGTTTCGGAAATGAGAGAAAGATCCCCTCCACTCAGGGAGAAAGATATCTGTCTCTCTAGGAAAAACAGGAGAATGATATCCGTTTCCCGTCCCTTTTTGGGAGAAAGGAAAAGGAGAAATATATCCGCCGCTTTGGAAGAGATTGAAGAAAATTATCCAACCCTTTGACAAGAAAGAAAAAGGTATAGGTGTTTCTCGGTTTTCTGAGAGGTGAGAGATGTCCATGGATTTAGACGAGGAAACTCTCTCCAGTACGGCTTCCCTGGAATATATAACCTAAAGAGGAATATAGTCTGGAAGGCAGGTCTTTCCGCGTAGTGTGGTTAAAAAGAAATAAAGTTTCTGAATCCACACAATGGAAGGGCAGGATTTTTCTCTTTTCTGTACCCAAACTGCGTATATATATGGATGAAAAGATTACTACATACACAACTTTGTCGTTTTTTATCTTTCAGAAACTATATCCAGCCTTTACTACCCTCCGTTTTCGTTTCGTGGCGTATTTTCAGTATTTGCTGATGAACTGATACAAGTGGCATATCATTCACTATGTTCCTCCATTTAGTGTCTGCTTACGAAGTATTTTCAGAAGTATATTAGTAATTCTACCAAATAACGACAAGCAAATCTAGCTGAAAAGAATTATAGAATAAAGATTCTTCCTTTTTTTTTTGCCATAAGCTTTGCTACTAGTACCGCCATTGCATATATCGATTCCATTATTCTTGAAGAACGATTTAAAAACTCCTATATATAATTAGAATATTGTAATGACAATAAGAATAATAGAATAATAAGTGCGAAGAAAAGTAAGATTACCTCTTCGATTTTTTTTTTTTTTTTTTTTTTTTTTAGAATAGAAATTACTTTGAATGGTAATGATGTCCTCTAGATAGATTCAGTACACTGCTTTATCTTCATCACCAACATCTTCAAAGTTAATTTCAACACATACTGTTCGTACTTTTGTCCTGAAATTATAAAAATTCCACAACTTTACTTGTAGAAAGTACGTTAGTAATGTGATTATAGTTAACCTTTCTGTTAGTTCTTTTGTATAATTTCTTTGTTAAAGAAAAAATGGTGCATAACCTCGATCACCGAAATGTTTAACGTAGATAAGATTTCCCAGATTTTTTTCTTCCTCTGACATATTATTTATCAGTAGCAGTGTGGTACCACTGAAAGCAACATATATCATGAGGGTAATCGTTACGATTATGCAATGCAAGACAAAGGCTGCCTGATCATTTCTGATATGTAAACAAGACTCTTATCTGACATTATAGGTAAGCAGATAACATTCACCTCAGTGACATGATACATATCTCTGCCCCTTTTGTAGTAGTAAGCTGCCGAGAGATTTAAAGGAGATAAACTCTACTTAGCCTCCGTGTGACGGTGGCATAACAAACACCATTACACGCGTTGTTACATAAACTCCCGTTCGTTCACGTCACCTCTGGTCTTCCGTAATATTTTACGCACACATTTTACACAACACGTACATGCACGTAAAAGCTTACTGCACTACAGTTACATACGGCATCCCGGGTCCACCCACCCGACCTGTGCCAGTTATGGCCATACATACTCGAGGACGGGGTGTCATTGACAGGAGCTCGTGCCAAGCTTAGTCTCAGCCAGTCTTCACGCACTTAAATTATTCATGCTTATTACCTTGGCCCTTTCTAAGATTATTCGCTTTATCAACCGCTTCATCAGTTGTTATTAGTATATTAGGCATTTCCTTCATTTTTTTAGGCTCCAGTCACGGACTGAAGTCCACATCTAGGCCGGACCTTAATTGAAATATAGAGGTGATTACGAAAGGGAAAAGGAAAAGACGAGGGAAAAGTATTTACGAATTTAGGAGGAAGTGAAAAACCTGTCAATTTCAGCGTAATTTCCTGACCCGACCGACTTCTGTGTATAATTACGTATCAGTTCAAAATATTGTTAACTCAGTTACCAGTGGTGTGGTGGGCAACAGGCTCCCCCACACCCACGGTCCCTTGGGTAGGCTTTGCTGCGGTGGTCAGGGAGGGAGGCAGGCTTTGAGGCGAGGCAGCTTGGTGTGATGTTGTATGTATGAAATGTAAACAAAAATATATCGCGGTCTCTCTGGCTGTTTTCTTCTTTAAGTACAGAAGGTGGGGTTTTGAGGGTAGAATTTAATTTTTTCAGTCTTTATACACCATTCGTGATTCGTGATGTACCAAAAACTGAAAAGATAAGACAATTTGCATACGCAGGTGACACATCCTGGTACAGGGGTATGAACTTTGAGGTTGAAGAGCGAACTGTCGATCAGAGTTTAAAGGAGATGCACCGAAACGGACGCCACCGCCGCCGCGCTCCGAGGCTGACCTTAACTTATGTATACTCACTCTAGAGGCCACGGGGGCTGGGCTGCTAGGGTGTCATCTGAGTGAGCAGTTTTCGTAATGTAACCCGCAAAAACAATTGATCGAGTATGACTTTACCTGAATTACAGGTCGTGTTTTTCTTACGACTTACACGATGGTTTAGGTTAATACAGATGAGGATGTTTTATGAAAATGCAGGGTTTCGCAAGTCTGTTTGACAGTTCTCGTATTTTCTAACCGGATGCCGTCATGAGTCGGCTATAAATACCATGAAACATGATATTTATCTTATGTAGAGCTATACATACATCACGTAATGCGCCGTACCCTGATTAAATTCAATGAGATCACTTAGCGTTCCGTTACTTATTTTGCCTGATGATGGCATCAGTTCTGTGACATTATATGCTTAGCTAGTTGGCACAAAGTAATTGTCACAAAGCGTTTGAAGCCGTTCGTAGCGTCCATAGCCTTTTGCATGGCGTTCATGTCATTTAGATTTGACAGCTGTTTATAGAGCGTTAGAATTGTCTACCCAGCGTTCCGATCTTTTCCCATATGATTCACATTCATATGTACAGCATTCTTATATGATCTCATATTATTCACATCCGCACACATATCTTTCATAGCCGTTCACTAAATGTTCTAAGACCATCACACAGCATTTTATACAACCCTTCAAGCAAACAACTTCTAGAGCCATTCAAACACGTTAACAGCCCTTCAAACTGTTCAGAGCCCTTCATACAACCTTTAAAGCCCATCACACACTATATAAAGCCCTTCATAACGTTCATGGTTCTTCATGCAACGTCGAAAGTTCTTCACATGCCCTTCACAGCTCTTCGTAACTTTTAAACGCTTTCACATATCATTCACAGCTCTTCATATAACATCCAGACCCTTCACACACCGTTCATAGCCGTTAACGCAGCATACAGAGCCTGGGGTACTGAAAAGCCTGGGTAAATTATTAGGCGGATGATATCAACTTGCCATTGTTGGTGACTACAACGTCACGGTGACGCCACATAACGTATTCCCATTCTTTGGTGTTGTGTATATGTGCAGCGTTTGCTTGAACAACATTGTGAAAAGTCCTGCTGTGTGTGTATATATATATATATATATATATATATATATATATATATATATATATATCTAGAGAGAGGGAGAGAGAGAGAGAGAGAGAGAGAGAGATCAACGGTACTTAGAGATATGGGTGAGCTTGTGTACAGATTCGCCAAAACAAAGCTTGGCTCGGGCTCTTATCAATGACAGCCCGTTCTCCTATGGCCACTTCTGGCACAGGTTTTGGATGTTTATGCTTGGAGTGCCATTACTGGTCCAGGGCGGCCTGTGTGTAACTGTAGTGAAATGGGCTCTTACGTGGATGTATGTTGTGTGAGATGTAATAAATTGCTTCATCTCAATATTAATTCATTTTATAATGTATATATGATCAATAAACTTAGAGATTGCTGAAAACGCTTTTACTTGGTGTAGACAAAACCCGTAAATTTATCCATAAACTAGCATGATATTTTCCCAAAGTGTAATTTAAGGAAGAAAATATTAACCAAATTGTACCTGGTGTTTCGGTAGGGTGCGCGCGCAGACTGGTCTGGTGCTGCACGATATCCTGCCGCGTGACCTCAAGAAGTACGACAAGAACCGCCCTCCGAAGTACGAAGGCCAGGCCACCATCGTGTACTTTCACGTCACCGTCCTCTCCGTCGACTCCATCAACGAGGAGTCAATGGTCAGTGCTGGGCCAATAGGGGTAGATATTACTGGGGCAGTCTGAAAACAAGTGCCCCTGACAGGCTAAGGCCTGGCGAATTTAAGAACAAAGGAAGAACCAAACATGAATATGTTCACTGGTTTGTTATTACATTATTGTTGTGTGTTACGTGTAAAGATTCGCATGAGACAAAGCTTGGCACAGGCTCTTGTCAGTGGCAGCTTGTTCTCGGGTGTGCCATTACTGGCATTGGCCGGGTATGTGTGCTTTGGAGTGCTGTTGATGGCACAGGGTGGACGCTCTAAGCTGGATTTGTATATTGTGTAAAATGTGATTAATTGCATCATGAACTGATGTTTCATGTGGTTTGCCAAGCGGATTGCATAATTCCCCCGCTGTTGAATATACATGATTAATATTGTGGGTGCAATACTTTACGATAATCACTTTGTCCTTACATTAAATATTTTTCTGCCTTATCCTTGTGGTCGCGCGTGTGTGTGTGTGTGTGTATGTGTGCCTGCAGACGTACGTGGCGGACATCTTCCTGGCGCAGAGCTGGCGGGACCACCGGTTGCGTCTGCCGGAGAACATGACGGAGGAGTACCGCATCCTGGACGTGGAGTGGCTCCACAACATCTGGCGGCCCGACTGCTTCTTCAAGAACGCCAAGAGGGTCACCTTCCACGAGATGTCCGTCCCCAACCACTACCTCTGGCTCTACCACGACAAGACCCTCCTCTACATGGCTAAGTAAGACATTTTTTTTCTTCGATGTAACTTATTTGTCTTGTTTGATGTTCTTTACGGAACACACTGATGTAAAGTTTGGAATTAGTTGTGACTCGCCGTGCTTTAGACACGTCCATATATATATATATATATATATATATATATATATATATATATATATATATATATATATATATATATATATAT
>JAYMFT010133337.1:0-12986 GCA_038088735.1 Panulirus argus | reverse complement strand
TGCATTACACATGACAGCTAGAGACTGAGTGTGAGTGAATGTGGCCGTTTCGTCTGTCTCCTGGCACTACCTTGCTGTCACGGGGGTGGCGATGCTATTTCCCATGGGGCGGGGCGACGTCAGGAGTGGATGGGGGCGAGCAAGTGTGAATATGTACATGTGTATATGTGTAGGTGTATGTATGTGTATATGTATATGTTGGTATGTATATATATGTACTGTGCATATATGTGCATGTATGTATATATTTGTGTATTTGGGGAGATCGGTCTTTCTTCGTCTGTTTCCTGGCACTACCTCGCTGATGCGGGAAACAGTGATCAAGTATAATAATAAAAATAATAATAATATCCCTGGGGATAGGGGAGAAAGAATACTTCCCATGTATTCCCTGCGTGTTGTAAAAGGCGACTGAAAGGAGAGGGAACGGGTTGCTGGAAATCCTCCCCTCCTGTTTTCACTTTTTGAAAAGAAGGATCAGAGAAGGGGGCTAAGTGAGGATTTTTTCCTCTAAGGCTCAGTCCTCTCTTCTTAATGGTACCTTGTTAATGCGGGAGATATATATATATATTTATTTATTTATTTATTTATTTTTCTTGATCTCTGTTTCCCGTGTTAGCGAGTTAGCACTAGGAAACAGACGAAGAAAGACCCATTCAATCACATGCACACATATATACATACATGCACATATATGCATAATACATACATATACATATATACATACATATACATATACACATTTACATATTCATACTTGCTTGCCTCCATCCATTCCTAATGCCACCCCACCTCACAGGAAATAGCATTGCCGCCCCTTACGTCAGCGAGGTAGTGCCAGGAAACAGACGAAAAGGCCACATTCGCTCACACTCAATCTCTAGCTGTTATGTGTAATGCATTGAAACCACAGCTCACTATCCATATCCAGGCCTCACAGAACTTTTCATGGTTTACCCCAGACGTTTCACATGCCCTGGTTCAGTCCACTGACAGTACGTCAACCCCGGGATACAATATTGTTCCATTTCACTTTATTCCGTGCACTCCTTTCACCCTCCTGCATGTTCAGGCCCAAACTGCTCAAAATCCCTTTCACACTATCCTTCCACCTCCAATTTGGCCTCCCTCTTCTCCTTGTTCCCTCCAACTCTGAAACATATATTTTCTTTGTCAACCTTTTCCTCACTCATGCGTTCCATACGTTGAAACCATTTCAACACACTCTCTTGTGCTCTCTCAACCACACTCTTTTTATTACCACACATCTCTCTTACCCTTGCATTACTTACTTGATCAAACCATCTCACACCACATAGTGTCAAACATTTCATTTCCAACACATCCACCCTCCTCCGCACAACTCTATCTATAGCCCATGCCTCTCAACCATATAATAATATTAGAACTAGTCTTACTTCAAACATACCCAATTTTGCTTTCCGAGATAACATTCTCTCTTTCCACACATTCTTCATTGCTCCCAGAACCTTTGCCCCCCCCCCCCAATCCTATGACTCACTTCTGTTTCCATGGTTCCATTCACAGGCAAATCCACTCCCAGATATCTAAAACACTTCATTTCCCCCAATTTTTTTCTACACTCAAACTCAAATCCACACCTCACAGCCTGGCACTCTAAATGTGAATTGTAAATAGCAAAATGTACATCTATTTTGGGTCACATCACTGCAAATATCAAAACCATTATGACAAAATTTCTATTATATACAAGAAATATACAGGCAGGTCTCTGTGTATCTACTCATTCTGGAATTTGAAAATATAATTCTATATGTAATTACATACAAAAGTTCATACAGAAAATATTACTGAGGTGTGGTTCACAAAATTAGGCACTAAAGCAGCACTAAAAGTAAGGATTCAAGTCATGAGGCTTACCTTTGCCATTAATGCACTAAAACTGAAAATCTGAAGCTTTGGTGGTTTTCCCTTTCATGTGTGAAGCTGTAAGACCTAGAATAAGTCTCTGATTAAGCTGGTGCCCTATGCCAATTAGCATATAAGTACATGTGCCAAAGCAGTTAAAAGTTGTTTCATTATAAATGCATTAAAACACATCAGTTTTCAGGAAGCACTGTAAGGTGCTTAGGCACTGACTTGGAGTTGCATCCTGCTACTCATGTATAAGGCAAGGGCTGTCATACACCATACCAAAGAGGCTGCTTTTAACAGGTAATATAAACGGATCCAGACCCAGACTGTATTTATTCCCTTACCTATGTATGTGACTCTTCTTTGTTCACTTTGGTACAAGAGGAATCCCACTCTCCCATAGTATTAGTGTGTGTATGGGAATCTTATATCAAACTAGTAAAATCATAAAAGAAAAATATGCATACCCTTGAGAGATTAAGGTATGTGGCTTTGAACAATGAATTCATTGCCTTCCAGGGAGTTAATTAACTGTGAAAACTTGGAAGCCACTGTTAATCCTTTACCTTGCAAATAGGAGAAAAGTAGAAAACATCTTTTGAGGAAACAAAATATCCGCCCTTTTAAAAGAGAAAGGTTATAGCTGTTAGGAAAAACATAAAGAGTTTAAACAAGGAAGACTTACAAAGAATGTAATTTTGGAAAGGCCTGCAGCTATTCCTGTTGAGGTCAGAGTAACTCCAAACCCAGAAAAAATCTACAACTGCATCTGATGGTATCACTAATTCATGAATCAAAGCATATTTTCAGATTAAAGTCTTTAATGTTCTATTGCCAAATGAATAACAATAAATTGATTCACTCTATATGAAAGTAGGCAACCAGTACATCAGAGCTGAAATTCTTGTTCTCTTCAATACAAATGGTTACCATTCCATTCATTTATTTGCATGAAACAAAGCTGATTTTTTTGACATGAATATAAATGTTGTCTAATGATTACAAAGACTAACATGTAATGAATGATACTATTTCCTGTGATCTGAATAGTCCCACCTGAAGCTATTCTTACTCATATGGGGAGTGATGGAACTTCCCTTAACCTAATGGACTATGATACAGCTACCCTCAACCCACTACAAGAGGCGAAGCTCCTCTCAACCTCCTAAAGTGTGCTGCATCTACTCTCAACCCACTGGAAAGAGATGTGAAGTATCATGAATCTCTCTATCTATCTATATCCATCTATATTTCTGATGCCCATTCCCTCCAGGAACTCCCTCAAGGTAGTGGCCATGGCTAAAGAGTCCTCATAACTGAACACTTAGCCTTAAGTACCTCACTCTTAACAGGCCACTGACAGGGGGCAACTCTACAGCAGTGTTTCCATAGGCTCTTACCACCTATTCCTACCAACTACTTCTACCAAATATGTCAACCTAGTCTTCCAACCTACTACTTTTACCTAATGCTCCCATCTAACCAACACACTACTTCTACCTAATGCACCCACCTAACCAACCCACTACTTCTACTTAACGAAGATGCCATTAAACCCACTGGAGTGTGATGCTTTCACCTTCAACCCAAGAGACTGTGATGCAGCTGCTCTTAACCCACTCAAATGAAGTGCAAAGTTAAAGTTCTCAAAAGAAATCCTTAGTGTTCCTATTGTGCATATTGATACGAATATTCTATCATTATCCAGCCCAATCTCAACTCTGCATTTTCCTTATCCCCATACATTCATTTAACTACAAACCACTCTTCAGTCACCTACCATGAGTAGAGGACAAACTTAGCATCCAAAAGCTTTCTTTCCTCACTAATACATCAATCAGGTTTTACTGGTCAAAAAAAGATCATTCTGTCTCTCTTTGCTTTGATGTTTGTATGGTAATACATATATGGTAATTTTCTCAAGGAAATAACGATACATCATTATCACATTCAAATATGTTCATTCCTTCTTTATTCCAAACTGAAAGCATTCAAGGGAGTATTCCCTCTATGATTATTTAAACCACAGTTAATGAAAAATTAATATAGTAAAGATTCCAGTATTTTGTAGTTCAATGTCAGTCCGACCTTGGCTAGTTTGGAATTTTTTGCAAACTTAATCATTGTTAGTACAAACCTGTGAAAAAGCAGGACAAGAGCGATATCTTGAGCGTCTTGTAGCAACCTCCCACCAAGGTAGTTGTGAGCGATCTCTTCTGGATATCGGCAATACTTCAGATGATTCCACAACACCTTTCTCCTCCCATAGTGGCTCCATAGCCCAGGTGCGTACTCCTGAGTTGCAGCAGCCATGGTGGCAAGCTGTCGTTCGAATATCACTTGTCATCGAAGGTGAGCTTCGAGCACGACCTCTCTTGCCACCTCCAGACCGTACAGTGGCAAATCCATCATGCACTGCTCGTCCACCTTTACATTAAGGTATAAACAGGACCATTAATTCCCTTAGGTTATGTCCATTTATGGACTACATTAGTTTATCCAGTGTAGGTGTACAAATATTATAAAATACAAATTCTATATGCCACTATTAGCAATGCTATAAAAATACTTTACTGAAATGCATAATATGAAAAACTTCACCCGAGATGAATACCAGATATAATAAGAAATGTGCCTTTCTGCATTTGTGTTTTCTAGGTAAAGGGCTAACAAACCAAAAAAAAATCCTAATTTGATTCATTAAGTAATAATCCAACTTTTACAGGAATGGGCGGCTGACTCATACATTCACAGTACACAAATGCCTTTTCAAGCTAGGTGAAGATGACAAGTAGGGTCCCTCTGGGCTTAGCGATTAATATTTCTGATTTACATAAAAACTTCAAATAAGGCAGATTCTTACAAAAATGAGTCTGCTGACCAAGCAAAATATCTAATATGTATAAAGCAACAGTGACTGTGAAATATTGCAAAGAAACCAAGACATCAGCCACATGACATCAAATTCGACCTAAGATAAAAGAAAAATGAGAAAAGGTTTAAACATTCCAGGTGCTGTGAGTGGGAGCTAGTTGACAACATATCAGATTTGTCATCAGAATAGCATGTGAGAATGGTTTTGAGCAAGGCAAACTATATATAGGTTAGTTTCAAAATTGCACTCTAGTACATTATACGGATAATGAGATGTTCAGGAAGACATACACAATGTACAGTGAGTTCCCCCTAATATGGAATATGACATAACAGTCTTGTCTCCTTACTTAAAGAGCTACAAAAAAAAGGCAGAAAGGGTTTACAGGAATTCAACAAAAGTGGTACCAAACTTGAATGGAATGAGCTATGAAGGAAGGAGGGGATGCCCTCAATCTCCCCACATCAGAAAAAAGAGATATCAGGAGAAACCTGATTACTAAATATATATTTGTGTATGATCATGACAATGTTAGCAAAGAATTGTTTTCTGATGCTCAAAGAGAGTCCAGAACAAGAGGGCACAACTAGAAGTTGGGCATGATAAGTATGTGAAGTGACAGACATATAGTTAATTCTGCATTGGAGTTGTCAACTCCCAAAACAAACTAAGACCACAGGAATTGAATGCAACTATCATTGGAAAATTAAAAAAACAAAAAAACTGCATGACAGGAAAAGTGTCTCACACGTGTAAAACTAGCTCATGTGCATTTACAGGCTATAAAAAGTAGTTAAAGCCATCATAAATCAAGTGAGCTGTACAAAGATTATGCAAAACATCAATCTGCTAAGGAACAGTAAATCCAGGATGATTAACAAATAATTTTCAAATCCAGTTTCCCACAATAATTAAACAGTTTCTTTAAGGACATGCTAGACAGCCAAAAATCAGTAGCACATGGATATTCATTAATACCGTATATGCTCACAAGCTCAGATACTCCAAGTACTGGATTCCTCATATAACCCAGACATTTTGAAATCCTGATGGTATCTGAGTTTTATTTAAGCTCCAATGGGGGGAAGTCTGAGTTTTGTAGAGGTCCCAGTGGGAGGGAGGGGTAAAGGACAACACTCTGGGTTGTGAACATTTTGTTCAAGTGGGTGCATTGTTTTATGGGTAAGATAGTTATCAATACAACAAAATTAAATACTAGAACTACATGTTTGAGACACCTTTACATAAAAAATTTGTTCAGAATTACAATATACAAAAACTTACAAAATGGGTATGTCAAAAATGATGCACAATTTTCCTCTGAAAACCCAGAATATGTACCAAAACTGATGCCCATGCACTGTAATCAGTGTGAGTTTGGGAGGATACACTCTATAGTATCATGTTCTAGTTTTTATTGAAAAAGACCCTGACATACTTTACATCTTATGATACCAAGCATTCATTACCTGTAGTATACTTAGGTCTTCTACCCAAACAGCCTGGGCCCAGCCCAGGATGCTGGGTTGAGTCACTGACTGACCAAGCTGATGGATACCACAGCCTGCAGTCCCACATAAAATCCACAGCAAGGCTGGTCTGGTACACTTTGTAAATATTTGTACAGGGTACTCTTAAACATCACTATGCATCCCATACTGTTTCTAATTATTGCAGGCAAAGTTGAAGAGTCTTTAGGACCTCTCATAGTGCTGCCAGAGCTCTTGGGGTAAGGAGGATACTTCTCACAATGCTGCTGCAGTTCCTGGGGGTCATGTTTCAGGTGTTCTCTCTTTTTTGTGTAAATTGAACCTCCGGATTTTTGAGGTGGCATTTCATAGAGGCTTCCTTGCCTGTTCTGCCAACAAAAAGTTGTTTCCATACTACACCTCATGAATATCTAGTGCTGTCTTCAGGGGTCTTCACTCCCACAGCCCAGGCTGGGCCCAGGTTGCTGGAATGGGTCACTGGTCAACCATGCTGCTGGAAGCCACAGCCCTTAGGCCCCCATAGCCTAGCCGGTCTAGTACACTATGTTGGTACTTGTTCAATGCACTCTTGAATTTCAGTACCCTGCATATCATGCTGTCTCTGATGGTAGCTGGTAAGATGATGAAGAGTCTTGAGCACTTGATGTTTAAGGTGTTTCTTTTTGTGCATGTTGTACCTTTGGATTTCAGAGGATTTTCTGGGTATAGTCTCAGTGATTTCTGCCATATCAAGTAATTCAGTTCCTCTTATGTGCACAGCAGATGCATCCAGTTTTAAGGAATGAAATTAAACACCAGGGGTAATTTCATTAGTTTACAGAAGATAAATTTAAACATACAATAAAAGAATAAATATAAGTAACACTGCCTTGGGCTCCAAAATCTACGTTACTTTACTGCCCTGGTAAGTTTTCAAACCTCGGAGGTCTCTTCCTCTATTAAGATTCACAATATAAAACATACTGCTCTAACACGTTAACAATTCTAAAGGTACATGACAATACACAGTGACACTCAATGAACAATAGAAAATAAAGGTACAACCGTAATATCAGGACTCGGCGCTGGCGAGTGGTTATCTCGGGTCGTTGGCGGCTCGTGGGTTGTCTTGGTTTGAGCGCGTGTGGAGGTCGCGTGCCGGACCGCGCGCGGGGGACAGAGGTTAGACCTCTCTCGTCGGCTCTGGTTGAAGGACTCACCCTTAGCCCTGTGCCTGGGTGTTATAAAGGGGGTGTGGTCTCTTCAGGACGGCCGTTACCCCAGTTTTGATTGGAGGGAGTGACCAACCCGTGTCACTCCGGATTGGCTAAGTGCAGTCAGGACACACTCCTCATCTTGACTGGCACGCCCTCCTGATCTCGACTGTGAGATCCTGGGAACGGAAGTAGAAACCATAGCTCCTGTCCACAGCTGAGAAGGGACTGATGGCTACTGGCAGTTCTGGAAGTCAACTGTGAGGAGTATAGAGAGTCGGGTAACCACGCGCCGGAAGTAGGTTGACCGCAAGACGGCCAACGAGACCCACGCTGACCTCAGCTGCAGAGGTCGGGTAACCACACGTGGAGGACCAGAGTGTGGGAACCCTGGTTTGCGAGGAACTACACACACAAAAACATAAAAGAGAAAAATATTATACGAACGTTGGGAATATAGGTTCGCCCCGTTCGTAACACTCTACTATACCAACATGAGCCATAAAATATCTCTAAACACATTCTATTTCTATAATTTTACTTGCCTTGTATAATCATGTCAGAACAAAGTAATATTCTATCAATGAAAGAATTATTGCCTTGAAAAGTATCATCACTGGTGTCTCTTCACTTGTCTTGAAAGTCTCCACGATCCCTTCCACCATCACTGTGAAGGTATTTGTTGTTTCGTTTGCTGAAGGCAAGGTTGCTAGGCATTATCACTCCATGGTCTTTCACATCATTCAATTAGTTTTAAACTGTCTGTTTTCAAATTCTTCATTTTCCATAGTAAAAACATGTTGCTCTCGGTGACCCAGTGGAAAACTTCATTCATGTCTCTTCATAGCCTCTCAGCATCCTTTTGTGATGTGATTTTCATACTTATTCTAGCTTATCAGCAAAAGGATGATATGAAACTGTGGCTTGTGTTCACAGCAATGTCAGATATAAGAACAAGAAACAGAAGGGGTGCAAGTACTGTTCCATGGAGAACTGAGCTTTTTAAAAAAACTGTGGAGGCACTGGGAATGGCCTGGTTTACAATTAAATGTTGTAATCTGTTAGTTAAAAAGTTGTGCAACTATCTCCCAATTTTTACAGTTATTCCCATCATATGTATTTTATGTGCCATGACTCCATGGTCACATTTATCAACTGCTTTTGCAAAGTCTATGTACATCACATTAGAACTCTGTTTGTTCTCAAGAGCTTCAACTATCTTACTACAGTGGTCAGGCAACTGAGAAAGACAAGATCTTCCCACCCTGAAACTATACTGTCCTGAGTTATAAATATTGCAGTTCTATATATTCAGTCAATTTGCGTCTTAGGACACTTGAAGATCTTAATAAGGAGCAATATCAGTGCCTCTGGTCAACTAGTTTTTGGGATTGTTTTGCTTTCACCTGTGAGGTAAGGGGCAACATTCATGTTTCAGATTGTTAAGGGATACTTTGTCTTCATGCGAGAGATGATATGCATTTCTTTGTAAAGACAAGAGTTCCAGGAATCCAATCCTGGGGCACAGTGCATGGGCATGTTCTCCATGACTCTAAAAATCCTGTGGTGAGATAGTGATATCTACAGTGTACAGCAAGATGGTGTTACTGTTAAAGAAGAAATCTGCTGTGTTGTTTAAGGTGGTTTTTGGCTCATTGTAAACCAATTCATATTGTTTTTCTTGAATCTTACTATCATCTTTACAGTCATCTGTTAATGAGACCTCTGCTAATGCAAGGGGCCAATGAATTTTGTGATCCTTGATTTTCATTTTGTATAAAAGTATTTTGAGTTCTTATTTAATCATTGGCGCTTTCCTATTCGTCTTTTTCCTGTGTTTTGAGTTTATGGTCAACATGTGCCAGTTCATTTGATGTTTTCTTCCCTTTTCTGGGTCAACTGTGGTTTTTTTGGTTTGCAATTCTTGCCATCTCCTGTATACGGCATGTCCTTATTCTACCCTGCACATTCTGTGCTTTCTTCTTGTTGATACATGTCTGTTGCATATTTGGAGTACCAAAGTGGTTATGTCTTTAACACACACCTCTGTTTCTGGTACTCAGTAAGGATTCCCATGGTATGCAAACATTTCACTGATCATATCTTCCCAAACTTTCTTCTCACTCTCAAAACTGAAAGTAGTGAATACACCTCCACAGTTAAGTGGGTTTTACAAGGGCAGTTTAACATCCAAACTTTTATCGACTTCAATAATGCTGTGATCATATCTAGTCCACATTATTTGTAAATAGTCAGTCCAGTGTAATTTCTTCTGGTTGGCTGCAGGAGAAATGAGCCATTCGTGAGGGTGTGGCAAGAGGACAGCATTGATTGGGTGAGTGGTAGGGATGGTGAGCCATTTGTGGGGTAATGGCAAGAGAGAAGAATCATGAGTGGGGGAGTGACAGGGAAAGAGATACACAGCTGGGGAGAGTGGCATGGAATGGCAGGAGACCCATAAGTGGGGGAGTAGCATAGGAGGCGAGCCAAGAATAAGGGAATGGCATGGATGGAGTAGTGGACGAGGAGGCGAGGGGGAGACATGACTCGGGAAGTGGCAAGGGAAGCAAGCCATGAGTAGAGATCGAAAGGGAGTAGAGCCATGTGCGGGGCAGAGGCTGCTCAGGACATGGTGTTCCATGTTCAATAAATTTTTCCTAAGATAGTCATCTTTCCTTGAAGTACATGCCCTGATGGAGAAGTAGCATAAATCTGGTCAAAAACAGAATCTCACAAATCCGACCAACTGGGAGTATGAATTAGCGGTAGGTTTCTTTAGTTTCCCAAATCCAATATATCAGATCAAGGAAGGCAGGAAAACAAAGAGCAATATTCAAAACTTCAAATCACTCTGAAAGTAAGTTTACCATACGAAAAGCAACCAACTAATACTCTGCATTGGGAGAATATCTGTAAATAAATACTGCCTCAGCAATTTCAAAAAATGACAAGAATGAGAAAAAAATAAGTGAGGAAGAAACGGTAATAAAAACAATAGTAATGTTATGCATGAGGAAATGCAGTGATTAGGAATGTAGACATTTCCATTTTATTACTTCGATAGTCTTCTGCGTTGTGTGAAAGGTATGCGTTCAATGTATGGGTATGTGTGTGTTGGGCGGCACGCAGGGCGCATGGCGCGTCTCACTTGTTGGAGCCGATGCAGTGTGGGACAGAGACCGGCAGAGACGAAAGGAAAGCAAACAAGAACAACGTCTGGCGTGTGTGTTTTTGCAACCACTAATGCGTCCAGCTGTACTGTACAGTACTGTGCCCTCTATAAGTGCATCTATAAGCCCTCGGGAACCTGACAAGTGCCTCTATAAGCCCTCGAGAACCTGATAAGTGCCTCTATAAGCCCTGTGTGATTCGTGTGAGTGTCGGTGAGCGGACATTGCCATTTTCATTGCCATAAGTGTCCTGTATTGTGTTTTTCCGTTAATATACCAAAGTTCACGTGACTAGTGTGTTTCCCTGCCCACCTTCCTTCTCCATTGAGTTCATCGCTACTGACTACCACCGGACCTACAAGTCAGTGTATGAGGTGAAGGAAAAATTGTTACCGCCCCTTGACCCTCGGCGGAATGAGTTCGAGGGGGCTGCGTAACAATACCTTAATTTTCCTTTTTCTTTTGAGATAGTTTCCCTTAATCCACTGTTATGTTTTCTTTTATAGATTCGGAGAATGATGTAAATCTTCTATTCTTTATTATGTCATTGACATTATTTTTGTTATACAGATGATTATTAAAGTACTGTAAAAATTATATTTATTACTTTTCTGTATAAAGAAGTTCTCGTTATGTTATTTCAATAATCTTGGCAGCTGGAACCAAATTGCTGAAAATTAAGAGTCGCTCTGTCTCCTCGTTCATGGATAGTTAGCTAAACGTGCGCGTTTATTTATATAATCAGATTGTATCTGCCCTTATCACTGTCATCTGTCCTTGATTAATTAATATATCTAAGGATAAGGGTATAGACATTATCTAGAGAAGAAAAGAGAGCAGTATTTACGACTAGGTGTAAATTTCAGATTTAATTAGAATAAATGTTTCGGGGGCTAGTCCGCCATGGCGTCCAACTTGTGTTCGAATCATAATAAGTATTTTTGTTATCACTTGCAATATATTTTGTTGATTATTTCACGGGTATTAGTGATCCTGACTTATGTGTTTACTGAAATGTGATAAGTATAACTTTGGGTTTGGTGTTTAGAGATGTCACTTTCGACATTTACCTAGAGGTAGCGGCGTCTACGTAGACTAGTCTATCAACCATTACAGTTATCTCTGGACATAAGCCTCGGCTACTGTGTTAAGGGGTCGAGACCCACCGTAGTTGAAGGCGGTTGGGATCGTGACATACTGCTTTCAATAACTCTACTTTAAAAATTGTTCCATATGTTAACAACGCTGCTGAAGAAAAAGTATTCCCTTCGTTCGACGTAAATCGTTTACCCACAAGTTTGTATCCATTACTACGAGTAAAATCAGACAAAGCAAGTCTTAGGTACTTTCATTGATCAAGATTATCAGAACCTTTGATCATTAAAATTCTTAGGTAATTTCATTAATCAAGATTATCAGAACCATTGATCATTAATACTTGTATTAGATCACCTTTTAACCTTCTCGTTTCTAAGCTACATACATTCAAGTCGAATATTTTCATTTCATATGATTTGTTTCTCAGTCTGCTATGCTCTGTCCATTTTTTTTTTTTTTTAGGTAGGGTGACCAAACCTGAACACAGTATTCAAGATGTGGACAGACCAATGAATTGTAAAGAGTAAGGCTGTTTTCCCTGGACTTAGATTCGAAGGCTTTACCTATGCAACCAAGAATTCTGTTCGCTCTTTTCATTGTTTCTGTGCACTTCTTACTTGGTTTCAGGTCACCAGAGATTATCACGCCTCAGTCTTTTTCCTCATCTACCTTTTGCAGTTCAACAGGATTCATACTGTAGCTTGCCTTTTCGTTTCTTCTGACAATTTGAAGCTGTAGACGTTCAAGTTCACTTGTAGATTTATTACTCAGCTTTGTATCATCGTCGAATTTTGGTATTTTGCAATGCAGCCCACTTGTTACGTCTAATAGTTCCGAGGCTTGACCATAAATCACTACTCCTTCTTTACGGCCAGTTAACCATTTCCTTATCCACTAAAGCACAACCCCATCGATACCATGTGACTTAATCTTTGCTGTTAATCACTGATAAGAAATATTATCGAAAGCTGCTTTACTTTAGTCGTAATGTTGATTGTATCATAAAAGAAATCAAGCAAATTTGTCAAACATGAGCGATTTCGTCGAAAACCTTGCTGAGGATCGTTTATTAAGTGGTGGACCTCTAAATGGTTCCCATAAGTTTTCCAACTAAAGACTTTAAGTTAATATAACGACAAATTGCGGTGTCCCTCAAGGGCCTGTACTGTCGCCAACACTTTTTCTCCTTTCTTCAACGAGTTTCTCTCTTCCACAAGTAACCCAATGCACTCTTACGCTGATGACTCAACACTGCATTCATCCA
>JAYMFT010133326.1:0-12987 GCA_038088735.1 Panulirus argus | reverse complement strand
AATATGTACATGTGTATATGTGTATATGCATGTGTATGTATATGTATGTATATATGTATATGTATGTACTGTGCATACATGTGCCTGTATGTATATATGTGTGTATGTGGGTGGATGGGTCTTTCTTCGTCTGTTTCCTGGCACTACCTTGCTAATGCGGGAAACAGTGATCAAGTATAATAAATAAATAATAATAAGTATATACATATTTTTTATCCCTGGGGAAAGGGGAGAAAGAATACTTCCCATGTATTCCCTGCACGTCATAAAAGGAGACCAAAAGGGGAGGGAGTGGGGGGCTGGAAATCCTCCCCTTCAATTTCTACTTTTCTAAAATAAGGAACAGAGACGGGGGCCAAGTGAGGATTTTCCCTCTAAGGTTCAGTCCTCTGTTCTTAATGCTGCCTCACTCACGTGGGAAATAGCGAATATGCATGAAAAAGAAGAAAAAAAAATTATAAGCAAAGGACCTCATTAATTCCTCTCTGATCTTTTGTCTCTTTTTACTATGCTTTTCCTTTTTCTTCACTTCTACCCATTAAATTCTTCATACTTCTGCTGTTCATAGAAAAACATTCCCCCAAAATAAGATCTGATATTTTATGAAATTTAAAGTTACCTTTGGAGAGCAAAGCTTAAGCAAATTAAGAGCTTTGCCACAAATGAAAGCTTCCTGTAACACGTCTCTGAGGAATGGTGGGACATGAGACTGATCACGCAGAGTATAGCCATTTGTCCAGTAATTCCTGTCTCGTTTCAACAATGATGCTCCATCAACATCAATCATAAATTCTAGTCCAGGATCAGAGCACACTCCCTCATATATCCAGTCCTCCAAATATCTGTATCAACAAAAGGAAAAAAAATATGGATGAATAATGCATGCTTCACCTAATGCCTGTGCCTGAAACACACACACTTCCAGTACTAACTATTACAGTAATATTCTTATGCATGTAATCAGTCTTAGTAATCTTTTAACAACATTTACTGTTTCCACTGATCAATGCATCAAGCAAGAAAAGGTCACATACACCACTTCCTTAATATATGTCTATCATGTGTATTTAAATTTCATATTTCACATATAAAATTTTGTACAGTTTTATAAAAATGGGGATCTCATTGAAATGACACACTTGATTCACCTAATCTTACCTGAAGAAAGGTGCACAGGAATTTTTGAAAACAGATACAAGCAACAACAGACAAGCTCGATCCTTTGTTACAATAATTTGATTAAGTAACTCGCCAAGGAGGTTAAGACCTCTAAACATTTCTTGGTGACCTCCAATAACTGATGTGTGCTGTAAGAAATCAGGCTCTTGAATATATGTTGCCTTCGTGTTAATTACAGGTCCAGATGTTTCTTTATCACAGTTTGGAGAGACATGACACAAGTGGGCAACAAATCTGATTTTCTTTACTAATGGTTGGGCTTTCTGCTGAAGCTTAGAAAGGTGAGTTTCTCCACTTAGAGAAAATACCATGCCTCTGAAATTCATATAAACCTTGATTAATAATTTCACTGCACATAAGTCAAATGTACATGTATCAACATTTTAGAACATACTAAATAAATAGGGTTTATGACTCGTATAATTCCCTAAACATGTGAAAATAAATTACATTTGACTTAAAAGGAACATGATAGCTCTTATTCTCATATCTCATATCATACAGGCATTGAGAGAACTGATGTATTCAATGGATGAGATACAGAGAGAACTGATCATGGAAAATCTGGTAATAAAGGGATCCTAGTCCTTAATATATACCAACCACAGAAGATGTGGACTTTTGTCCATGACTGGAGCCTTCAACATACAAAAAAAAAGACACTAAATTTGGCAAAAGAAATTCAAAATAATTTTTTTCAGAATACTGTTATGACTAATATAAAATAATTATGAATATTTTCACAACATTGTTGAGAGATGATAAGTAAAGAAAGCTGCTGGTTAACAGCTGATGAAAAAGGAGGATGAAGCAATCATTCTTTAAATCAGAAAACAACCAGTAACAGTTCTAACTTCATAAACACAGTTGACTCTGACTCAGCAAGGAATTCCACCACCTTGTTGGTTCACCTTACCTTGGACCTCCCAGCCCTATTTTCCAACTCCTGATCGTATGAAAAGGCATGCATTGCCCTTTGATGGACTTTACGTCCCTTGTCCTTTGTACAGGTATTATTGCAAAGTGGGCAAGAGGAAGGGCAGTCATCAGACGCCCTAACCTCCCAGTATTTTGGTCGGTACCCAAAATGCAGAAGCCAGCCTGAACAGCTCTCCCCAAAGAGATCTTAATGAACTGTTCAGTGTATGCACTTATATCAATCATTTTTTCTCCCTAAAACTTCCTAATTCCATTCACTTTCTTTATGATACATTACCTGATTAAATAATTTACATCATCTAATTAACAATCCTCTTATTACATACCCTCTATTCACCTGCTTAGTTTCACCTGAGCTGGTTAACACTCTAAAATAGCCACTGCCACATCTACAACCTTGAAGTTTTGTATTTATCTTCTACACTTAAACTCTTCCACCACTTTTTGTCACTCAAATAAACTCTCCTATCTCATTATTCTTGTAATTATTTTCTTTTTGTCCTGAATAACTCAACTTCATAACATCTACAACCTCTTCCTTCATAATCAATTTAGATGTTCTGTAGTTCTGTATGTTACCTAACTCTGTTCCCTAAATGTATGTAATTACCTAAATCAAAGATTTATTGTACACAGTACAGAACACAAAAGGGCAATAATAATTCTAAAATTCAGCTCAACTCTGCACTTACCAAACTTCATAAATGCTGTTTAATGGGCACTAGAAAGGTGGAAGGGGAGTATACCTTTTCTAAACAGTTTCAGAGAAAATAATACCTGCTCTGAATTATACTAGAATGAAAACTTCTTAAGTGTAAAATAATTACCTGTACACCTGAAGAACATTTGATATAGCAACTGAAAATGCACGAAACACTGATCCTTGTGTCAGCACCTGCTGAGTGTCAAACCTTGGAGTTTCACTTACAGTCTCCAACCTGAAAAGAGCATTCAGTTTAGTAAAATGAACAGAATGGTAAGGTTTCATATGGTTAAAGGGTGTGAACCAGGCAGACTTCATCTGTAGGTAACTGAGAACACCATATCAACAAACCAGTAAATATTACATAATTTTAGATCACTTTAGTCAAAGATATATCTGTTTCAAAACAAAAGGATTTGGAACAACATGCTTCAATAACGACCAAAGATTTAAGGCCTACTATTTAAAAGGATCACCATAATAGAATAAATATTTTCTCTTCATCACAACATCATAATCAACTTGTGCTTTTATTAAAGGCATGTAATGACAGTTTGATTTTTTCTAAATATTTACATCCATTTCAAGTTTTGTACTGACATACTGTAACATACACTCACTATGCTAGTATGGAGGAATGAAAGAGTGAATATATGAAGAAATGAAAGGAAGATGTGATGCTACAAAAGAAAGTAACTAAGCAAAACTTTGAGTACTCTGGAGGTAAAGACACATGAGGAAAATTACTGAAAGTATACAGTTGAAAGAGATGAGCGATGAAAAACACAAAGACAGAACATTGGATGGCATGATCCTGGAAGGTCAAAAGACAGGAAGGTATGTTCTTAGTAGACCAAAAGACATTTGTATATATCACTGTATGTGCAGGTTTTGTGTGAAATACTCACTTGTACACCAAAAGCTGTACAGTATATTTTCAAGATATAAAACTGTGCAATGTAACTGCTCTCGCTGTTCTGATTATAAATGATACAATAATGAGGTAAATAAATAATTGGAAGCGGAATGCAAGAAAACTTTGACAAAAAAGACATTACCTGCGCACAAGTGTGCCACACTCCACAAAGGGCACCAGAGAACCATGGAGATGTTCTGGGGCTACCCCTGGGTAGCACAGACCTTCCTTCACAAAAAAAGTTCCAGACTCCTAAGGAAAATAAAACAAGAATCAATATCATAGTGAACAATGATATTAGAAATGCCTCATGATAAGAAATCTGTATAAATCAATTGCTCACATATTTCTTCATATATAAAAACAATGCCAGAAAAAAGTCCTCCATCCTCATGGCAGTTGCACTTATGTCTGTACTCAAGGCAAACTGGATAAAATATCTAACGAGGAAATCAATGTATGAGACAAAAAAGTAAGCATGCCAGCTTCAAGGAATCAGTAATCATTGTCAGCAGCTGCTAGTCACTTTCTCATACACTCCATTCTCTGAATGGAAACAAGTATCCTGAGCTCAGCCAGTAGGCCACTGTGTGTAAATAAGTTGAGGAAGGAAGTGAAATGTCTGGCAAATTTTACCATAATTACAATAGGTATGGAAAAGCATTCTCTTTTTCAGCAAAGGTGTGTGATGCTCCCATGGCTGTTTACTCTGGTTAAGGATGGAGTGGTGAGGGAGGCAAATGTGAGGGTTATGGAAGGAGAGGTAGGTCTGCAATTCGCTGGGGGTAAGGGGGCCTGGGAGATGAGAAAGTGGTGTTTGCTGCTGACATGGCTCTGGTGGCAGACTCAATTGAGAAACTGTAGAAACTGGTATCTATATATTTGGCAGCGTGTATGAGAGGAGAAAATTGAGAACTGGTATGAATAAAAGTTAAGTTCATAAGTTCAAGAGGGGAAAGAGACAGGTTGGTTGGAATTTGAGTTTGAATGGTGAGAACCTGTAAGAAATGGGGTGTTTTAGATACGTAAGAGTGGACATGGTAGCAAGTGGAACCATGGGAGGCGCATTAAGCCAAAGGGTGGGTGAGTAGGGTAAGGTTCGGAAACATTGAGAGTGTAGAAAGTTATTTCAGTTTGTAAGGGCAAAGATGTTTATGTTTGATAGAATGGTAGTCCTGGAGGTGTTGTATAGATGCAAGGCATGGGATGTACTGGAAATGAAATGCTCGGACATTATGTGATGTGAATAAAGATGATCGAATAAGAAACAAGGAATTATCAGGTAAGAAAGAGGTAAGGTAGTAAGAAGAGAAATGTTGAGAGAGCTAGGGAGGTTGTGCTGAAATGGTTTCATCATATGAAGAGGACACACACACACACACACACACACACACACACACACACACACACATGCCCTTTACTGCTAATCTAAGTAAAGGATTATTATTTTGTAGTTGTCACATAAAATCACTAGTAGCATGTTAATATACCCCTATAATTTTGTCATTACTGATAGCTATATAAACCTGTCTAATTAGCCTTCATCAGTTGCTTTTACTCCCAAATATCTTCATATAATAATCTCTTCTATATCTAACTGCTTCTCACACTTTACTAAGGTATTATCAGGAATAAAAGAAAGGCCTCATTTCCACATGTCCACTCTATAGCTGTCATGTATGATTTACCCCTTACCTTTACATACAAGTACTATTCACCCATTCTGCCAATCCTCAGGCATCTTATCATGGGTAATACCAACATCAAAGAGCCTGACTAACCAGTCAACAAAGTTGTCACTCTTTTTCTCAAGAAACTCAACTGCAATCCTAATCACTCCTGCCACATCTCATTTTGTGCAAGGCTTTTACTGCTTCCTCTGTTTTTCACCATACAAATCACAAGTAATCTATCACTCGGTTTGCTACCTCATCCCAATTATACCTCATCTACTACCATTACATCTAACACATTCACCAGTCCCTTATGATAATCATTTCATACTCAATTAATTCTTCAATGTCATCCCTAGTTTAGAAAACAATTGACAATTAACTCCATCTGGAATGTTACAAACTGTTACTATTGCTTTTAAGATGGCTCATACTACTGGTCAGTAAGAGCATTCAATAAGCAATTTCTATAAGCCTTCACAATTGAACAATTCCTATGTGTCAAACAAAAAGTTTTAAGCTTATTTTTTTTTTATTGTAATTCAAGAAGAGATAAAACTTATAAAAAAAAAATATGGAACTATTTATGACAACTTACTGCAGACCAAAGAAAACTAAGTGAGGGTACACCAATCAGGAGATTTAAGAGGTCTTGACATAGTTCCTTCATAGACTTCACATGAAGAACAGGAACATAATGACCTCCTAAACTTCCCCAAAGCTCTTGGTACAACATCCAAACACTGAAAGGTCACAAATCAATGTCAATTTTGAAAACATTTATAGGTTCCCTCACAGCAATCCTGCTTCATCTGTTACAGTATGTGAAACTCAAGCTAGTTTTACAATTAACAATATTCTCTGCTTTCCAATATTTTTCTAATCCCATGCTTCACATAACAATTCTAAGCTCATTAAACTGATTTTTCACACTCTTTTACTCATCCTTATTCTTTTAGATGCTTTCGAAAAGACAAGCAAAGGACCTACTTCACATATATGACAGCCAAAACTTTAAGAAAAATACTTAAGTAAAGGTAAAAAATATTACTAATGGTTTTTAAGCTGCAAAATACAAAGATATAAGCTCAAACTATGTTTCAGTAACATCATACAGGTCATCTTGCTTTATATATGAACATATAAGTAAATCAGGAGTGATATTAGAACAGTGATACAGGTCACACAACAAAGCCAGAGACAGATGTAAAAACAGACAGACATGGGTATGACAAAGTTCAACAGAATTCTAAAATTTGGCAAGTATATGTTACAAAGTCTGTACAAAGTAACCAGCTTGGCAAAGGAAAATAAGGGTAACTCACAAGTCACATATATGGCAGAAACTAATTTCATAGATGAATTGACATGGATAGTTTCAGCAGGTCCAATGGTCACAATGAAGTTTTTGCAATCAAAGCTAAAAAATCAAATCAACATTATTATTCAAAACTAAAAGTGGGAATCAGTTTACTTGTGTGAAGACTCTGGTCCTGATTCAGTCAAGTATAATTTTTCTTTAGTTAAAGGAATATGGTCAAGAGTCTCCCAGGTGCGACGGGAGGTTAAAGGTGGGCCTTGAAGTACAGCTTCCCATATATCTCCAATGTCTTCTTCAGGAGTTTGGAGGCAGGCTGCTCGAGATGATGCGTACCCTTCATCACTCCCAACCTAAAATTTAATATTATAATGTATATCGCTATATATCCAAAATTTTCTTCCACAGTTCTTAGCTAAATGTATGTTACAGATTCTGCCATAAATATTAGGGCAATCCATGCAATCTCCTATGCTACAGTTGAAATGAATGTCCTCATTCATATCCTTCATTGCCTTTCCTATTCATCTTTAGTCTTCTCTTTCTTGAACACTCTCACCCTGATCATATTCTTTAAGTAATTTTTCTTGCACAATATATTTGTACATATGATGGAAGAGAAGAACAAAGGGTTTAACAGACTATGTGGAATTGGGTGAAAGGTTGAGAAAGGTTGTGCTGGATGTAAGAGTTGTGAGAGGATTCTTAGGAGACTGACCATTTTACAGTTCTTGTGGTGGTTAGGCTCAAGGAGAAGTGGAGGTACAATGTAAGGAAGAATGGATAAGAGTTCCAGGAGGGAATGGGTATCAGATATATAGATAGATAGATATATAAAAAATCTGAAATTCACCTGTAATTGTATTTTTCCTTACTAATCATTTTCATGTTTGTGTGTCTGTGCATCCTCTAAAAAACTTGAAAAATTTCACGAGAAATCCAACTGTTGGTCTATGCACACATTTCATGGTTTGAAATGTATGTGTACCTTTTCTGCACATTACTTAATCAACAAATTCATGTATAAAACATACATCCAGAGCTTTAAAATTTCACAAGAAATCCAACTGTTGGTCTATGCACACATTTCATGGTTTGAAGTGTGTGTGTGTACCTTTCCTGCATATTATTTAATCAACAAATTCATGTATAAAACATAAGACCAAAAATAGCATCACATGGTATAATCATACATATGCTTTAAAAAAAAAAAAAAAAAAAAAAAAAAAAAAAAAAAAAAAAACTCATTGCAACAATAACAGCCATCATGGCAGGTAAGAGATGCAGCAAATGACAATTTACCATTCAGTTTTTGTGTAACTTTGGGTCTGGCCCATTTTCATTAAAGATGAGAAAAACCATGTCATGCGAACAATTCCAGTGGTTTTAGAATATTACTGAAAAAAATGAGTTTTAGGACAAAGAGAGTAAGCAGAAAGTAAAGGAATGAAAGAGAGACTTCATAGTAGGACTGCATGATCTGTGAAAAAAAAAAAAAAAAAAAAAAAAAAAAAAGTTCAACTGGACTACCTAAAGCCTCAGTAGAAAAAGCTGAACTGTAAGACTTACGGCACTTGGAGATGGTAAGGGCAAGGTAGTTGGAACATGGTTGAAATGACTGTATCCCTGGGCATTGCTAGGCAACTCAGGTATGGACAGTACTGCATCTGGGGACATCTCTCCACTATGATTCTGCAGCAAGGCTCCCAGAGCTCTGAGGAAAATTCTTTGTCCTAATGTTTTTACATCATCAACATACAGGGATATTTACCTATGATTTTCCTCTTCATAAATTAGACACTCTTGGATAATTCTGACTATACTCATGTTAAAAACAGAATTTTTTAAATATTATTTTGTAAAAATAGTATGCCTATAACATTTGTTGACAGGATATTGATTACAGTACAAGCAAAATTCCAGCTTAAAAATTAATCTACATTTCTTTAAAATCCTGTACATATTCATCTATCTCAATGTTGAGGCAGATAGCCATGAAAAATAATTTCTAAACACCAGTGTCAATGCACAATACACTTTAAAAACCTCTCTTCCAAACGTACTCCCTAACTCTGCTTTTCTACTTGAACGTTAGTCTTCCTACCTCTATCCCTATTTACTTAAGTACCCTCTTCTTACCTTTTTTCTCATAAAAATTGATAATATCGTCTTTTTCTACTTAGAGTGAGTAATGTTTGTTTTATCAAGCCAGATTAATTACTTTAACTATTAATGGCCTTTTCAAAGTTAGCTGCCTTGTGCATTGTGGCTTACAGAACATCCTGATTATCACCCATGACAGGTGACAGACTCTATCATAGGCACAGATGATGAAGCTGCCTTAGGAAGCATCTGTTGGTTCTTCAAAATCAGTTATGGATATAACAGAGAAGAGCTAATAACCAAGAGTAATGATAGATATGAAATATCAGTTTCCTGGTAGACTGAAAGAACATTTCTGTTCTGCTAAAACTTTTATTGATTAAATGCCAGATATACTTAACTTACCCACCACATGATTCACTCTGACTTTTCCCAAGGAGTAATGGGCTGATTCCTGTCCCAGGTGGTGCTTTGCTGAGATCCATCAGGGTTTCAATTCCAAAAGGAGAGGCATTTTTCTTAGATCCAATTTCTTCAGTTATGGAGGATGGTAGACAAAATATCTCACGGGGGTAGTGCATGTAATACGGCCTATACTCAGCAGACTGCAGGAAAGTGTCGCCATACTGCAGTGGGCCAGTTGGCAGGAAGCAAGGCTGGCTCTGGGGTAACCATGCAAATAGTAAAAGTTAATAGCAAAGTTCATGTAATATACTGAGATGAAAAAAAGTATTGTGCAAACTTTTTTTTTTCTAATACATATTATCTGTCTCTTATCTTTGCTATATAGCAAAAGAAACAGACAATTAAGTGTTCGGTAAAGTCCTCTCATAATTCCTTCCTGTTTCTCTACAAATGGAAAGTAATAGCACAGGAGTAGAGGATTAACATTCCCCCAAACCCCCTGCCCATCACAGTTGCCTTCTATGACATACAAGAGATACTAGATAGTATTCTTTCTCCCTCTTCCCCCAGGGATACAAGAGAAGATATCTTTTTTCATTCTTGTTTGCCATTTCCCTCATTAGCAAGGCAGTACCTAATTTTTTTCACATCTGTTCTTCAGTATTCATGTATAACTTACCAAAACCAAAGCACCCTGTCAATAGCCAAGCACCATAAATCATTCTGTGTTTCCCCTGACCACTTGATATGCCCTGGTTCAGCCCACTGACAGCATGTTTCCCCATGTATACCACATCACTCTAGCTCTCTCTATGCCATGCATACCTCTCACCCTCCTGCATGTACAGGCCCTCAGTAATTTGAGATCTCTTTTACTCTATCCTTCCATCTTTTTCTTAGTATTTTCTTCCCCCAAAACTCCTCTCCTTGATAAGTACAATCAAAGTGAAAGTACTGAAGTACTGTAATCTTGTGTCAGTGCAAACATTTCTGGCTATAGTAAGAAGTGTAATGTCATTAGAAATGCATAAAGTACGTGCTAGTTGTATTACGAGATAATTGGCATGAACCTGACACCCATGGAAGCATTAATAATGCAAAATTTTATATGTATGGTCTTGTGGCAAATGACTGGACCAAGAGAGTGACTTCCATTGTAAAAATAAATTTAAACTATATTAAATAACTAAAACAGCTAAAGAGTGGATGCTGGTGAATGAGACAATTTTTTTTCATCTGTCCATGGCACTACCTTGCTAAAGTTAGAAACTGCAAACAAGTATGAAAAAATGTGAACAAATTGGTCTCTTCTGCATAGTTTGTAAGACATAATAAAGTTCCACTCCCTAGGTGTGGAAGAGAAGCAAACAGTGAATTAGTCAATCTTCAAGAGGCCTCAACATTCATAAAATAGGTGAACATAGTGGCCTGTCAGGTGCTATGAGACTGAAGATGGTAGAAACCAAAGTAATATTTAGACACAAGAGTAACAAAAAGTGACACAGGAGAAAGTGATAAGGTGAAATGGTTTCCACTGAATTCTGTTGGGAAAAATGGAAAAATCACCCCTTTGAATGACATGAGAAGCTTCTTTAAAGGGCAATGAACAGAAACCTGAATTCTAATTCATTTAATAAAGCGAACTGATGGGTTACAAGTTGGCAGGTGATCCTTGACACCCTCAAGGAGTCAAGCTTCACAGTTTCATTTGTCACATACCTAAAGACATGTAACCTTAAAATAAACATATCAATCCTTACCTTCCCAATATGAACAATCCTAGGTGTTATCTGAGCAAGACTGGCACTCTTCTTTGTATCCCCACCACATCCTTTGAGGGCCACAAGAAACTTCAAAACATTTCTCACATCACTGCCTGCCTCCAAATGACCTGATATAATTTAAAATGCCCATTGAAGTAGAGGGAAATTAATATGAAACAAATATTTTTTGAATTACTGAAAGGAGGGGACTGCCTGTGAAAAACATCATGTGTCTGTATAGCTGTATGTGACTGAGTTTAGGAACATCAAAATTATGAAAAGGAAAGCTATTCAAATGCAGAGCTTTACCTGTGGGAGTATGATAGGGGCCACAGGGAGGAGGCAGAGTGAGGGCAATGATGATGTGAGGGCAGAGATGGAGCAAAAGTGGTGACAGAGCAATGGTGGTACAGAGTGAGGGTGATACAGAGCGAGGTTGGTGCAGAGTAGGAGTGATATTGAGAGAGGGGTGACACAGAGTGAGGGTGATACATATTAAGGATGATAGAGTGAGGGATGTGATAGTGTAAGGGTGGTGATGGAGCAAGGATGGTAAGATGATGTGAGGGTAGTTTTACTGTCCAAATTTTCAAAACAATCAATCTGTGAAAACTAAAGTTAAAGGTTGGACACCAGTTGCTTACAGATGACAACAACAATGATGCCAATAATAACAACAATACCATATCATAATACAACTGCAAAGTTTTTCCAGCTGTATGAGTGAAATGGGACATAAGCTCCAGGAACAGATCAAGTGACAGGAGAAATACTGAAAAAAGGAGGCATAAGGAAACACAGCAGTCTTATCATGAAGTGTGTCTGAAAAATAAAGGTAGTTAATGTGATACTGCTACTGCACATACAGAAAGATTTAAAGAGTAAATATGATAATTTCAGGATTATTAATTCATTAACTGCAGGATTTATGGCAAATCTATGGTGTGGATCAAACTGTCTTTACAAGAATATCAATTTAATGAGACATGGGCAAAAACTATGAATCTAACATTCATCCATCTCAAATATAATTCCAACAGTATTTCAAAATATGGTAAAGAGGCAAAGCTACTAAAGCAGCTAAGGGACTCTGTAACAGAACTAGATGATTGCTAAAATTAAAAGTAGGTTTCATATAATGGGATAAGTAACAGTAAGAAAAGGTTGCTCATTTGTTTGGAAGTAAATTATCCTGTGGAAAGGTCTGACGAACTGTAACAAGCTGGATATACCAAATGTATTAAAATTTCTATACATACCATGTTCTTTAAGAAAATGTAAGCACCTATCTAAGGAGTTCCCATCATCATATCTGCGATGCTGACGTAACACATATGTCTGCCATATGACCTCTTCTAATTCAGTGAGTTTCACTGTCGAGTTTTCTTTTTCATAATCTGCAAAAATTGACAGTTTGATTTGATTGGTAAATGATGAGAGAAACTGTATAATGAAATTTATCGTTTCCTGTTCTTGTGCACATATTACACTCAGATTTATTATTTATTTATGCTCAAATGGAGCATTTCCAAGTGCAACAGAAAATAGGCACCATACCTTTCCTATGTGAAAGTAAGATGGAGTAAACTTTCTTTTTTAGTCTTCTCTGAAGAGCATCTTCCTTTCTTTTGTTACGAAAATATATCCCATCTCGGCAGTCTTGACAAAAGTGTGCGACTAACTGATTCACAAGGCAGATTGTACTGTCGATAGCAGGTGTAGGTTGCACTTGCAAGACACTACTGGCGTCCCCAGGTCTTGCTCCTTTGGAGACATCATTCTGGGAATCATCCTCACTACCACTAGTTTCACTCTGTTCTAGTAGTATCTGCATTGTGTCTGATGCCACAGAAAGATCTAAAAGGAAAGATGGAGAAAAATTACTATCCTCAAGCCTCTCTCCCCCCCCCCTTTTTTTTTTATGTTGAAGGCTCCAGTCACGGACAAAAGTCCACATCAAGGCCGGGCCCTAACTGAAATATAGAGAG
>JAYMFT010133315.1:0-12987 GCA_038088735.1 Panulirus argus | reverse complement strand
TCTCTCTCTCTCTCTCTCTCTCTCTCTCTCTCTCTCTCTCTCTCTCTCTCTCTCACACACACACACACACACACAGAGTCATCAAGGCTACATGTGAGACAATCTCACCATCGGCATCAGGATACAGACTGACTGTGATTGGCCAAAGTTGGCCTAGAGGTCTTGGAGATGTCTTTTTTGTTTTACATTTTCCCTCTTTTCTGTTTTAACTCATATCCTCATTGCTAGGTTTATGTAAACAGTACATGTACGTTCTCTTCAGCTAAGGTACGTACGGAACTCCGGTCACGGAGACGTAGGTAGGAAAGTTGCGGTTACGGAGACGTTGGTGCAGAGTTTTGTGCGGAGGGAAATGAGCCACGTGGGTGTGACGCGGAACGCAGACAACGAAGGAGGGGGACAAGGAGCCTTTGTGGGGATACAGACATAACCTGCTTGTCCTTTGCAGAAAAAAAAAAGATTGTAGGCTTGATCTTGCGGACCTTCAAGACAGGGTTAAGAGAAACCAGCGATGCCGCTGTGCAGGGCACTGGGTCTCTCGTGAACAGAACACAATGGAGAATGTTAACAAAAGAATGCAGGTTGGATACTAAGAACCATCAAGACGACAGAGCCAAAACGAGTCTTAACGCTCTTCCAGGCGCTGATGTTCTTCATATAAAATGCTGATGTGTGTTAGCATCACCTTCCACCGTGGACGAGATTGCTGGCTTAGAAAAAGAGTGGATTTATCACAGCCAACGGTGGCAGTATCAAGAACCTGAACTGAGAAAGACTGAGAATGCCGAGTGAAGGAATGAAAACGATGGGGCTCCACCCACAAGAGCGCAGATGGGATACGTATATTATGATCTGAACATCCGGGAAGGCTTGGCTAACAATTTACAATCGAGAACAACTCCTTTTTGGCACGACAGTCGAGAGAAACTGTAACACTAAAATCAAAAGGTACAGTGAGCTGAATAAGGGAAAACAGGACACATACCTGTTGATCTAAAGGAGTTCAATACATGGTCTTATCTATGAGAGTGTACCCAACAACCTGACTGTGCAGACCTTCAGAAACCACCTTGAGGTAGGTAAACGTAAGGTATGGTATTGGTAAGGTCACAGACCGGGCTCTTGGGGGTAGAAGACCTCCGAAACCATCTCAAGGTATACGTAAGGTAAGGTAAGGTCCTTGACAGGACAGTGTGGGGTAGAAGACCTCCAAAAGTATTATGAGGTAAGGTAAGAGATCTTGGGCCAGTCACGGAGATGTAAACTCAAAACTTGAGCCTCTAGTGTGTGTGGACAGGGAGCGTGAACCAAAAGGACTGAGCCCGTGGTTGACGCGCTGGAGGGCGCCCCCACACAACCCGGGGCGGGAGAGTCAACACTCCGCCGCATGAATGATGACGCGAAAAAAAGATGAGCATCGCGGGTAAACATTTTCCCAGCCAGAAATTGTTTTCCCAGGAAAGACGAGGATACAGCTCGCGGGGTGACGCACGGGGGCCGGTACTGGCGGCCAGGATATTCGAAGGCCAGGAGACATGCCCACCGGGAAGAGAGACTAAACAATGTCTTCAGACGCAAGAAAGAATGTCTTAGTTAGTCAGTTAGTTGGTTGGCTAGGATATCTATAAACGCAAAAAAGAATGTCTTAGTTACTTAGGATAATCACTCTATTGACCAAGCCACATACTGTAACGTGGGCTAGACATTACGGGCACGCTACATTGCTTGAAGATGTAAGAAGATGCATTTGCAGACGGATATTGGGCAAGCCATGTAGGTGAACCGAGGACTCAGGTAATATATATACGTATTTAATGCGGAGTAAAACACACACAGAAGAGCATCCATGCCCAAGCCATCACGATTGAAGACAGATACAGGAGAAGAGCAGCAGACAGTAGCTACCCTGATACATGGACAGTCAGGACCACAATAACAACACCACGTTAAATATCCACGTCCAGCAGGAGGGTCTGAGCACCAAGGCAAACACTGACCTCGAGGAAGAGAAAACTGGATCCAGCCCACAGAAAATGGAAAAAATTATCCTCGCGAACGAAACAGTAAAATCTCCATCGTAGAAACTAAAAGTATGACAAACATATGCACCGGTGGAAAGTACAGAAAGACAAAAATAAAAGTGCAACAGGCGAGGAAGCCAGAGGGGAGGCTGGATCCAAGAGCCAGAGGGGAGGCTGGACCAGAGAGCCAGAGGGGAGACGGGGCCAAGAAAGCCAGAGGGAAGACGGGGCCAGAAAGCCAGAAGGGAGGCGGGGCCAGAGAGCTAGAGGGGAAGCAGAGCCAGGGAGCCAGAGTTGAGGCAGAGCCAGGGAGCTAGAGGGGAAGCGGGGCCAGAGAACCAGAGGGGAGGTGGACCAGAAAGCCAGAGGCGAGGCGGACCATGGAGCCAGAGGGGAGACGGGGCCAGGGAGCCAGAGGGGAGACGGGGCGACAAAACTTCCCGGGAAGGAAATGAAAACTGCTGCCGCGATTTTTTTTTCTTTTTTTATGAAGACAGATTAAGGGAGTTGGAGGATTACGGGGAGTAAGGCGAGGGTGGTGAGAGGAGGGGAGTAGCGGAGAGGAAGAGGAGCAGAAGGAAGGATAGGGAGACAGACATCACACACCTTCTAACGAATAGGTAACTGAAGACTGACTGGCTTGTAACGAATTTGCCTGCCGAAGGAAGCCAAATAATTCTTACATAGACGTCGTTTATCACAAGTAAGCCACCGAAAACAATCACCTGGTGTCTCCCTGAATGAGGAGTGACTGATATTGGCTGAAACCTCTTAAAAACAGTGTTCCAGGAACGTCATCGTGAGAGAGGGAGGGTATATAAGACACCTGGAAGATGCTGGAAGGCCGAGACCCCAAGGTGCAGAGAAAGACGATTCCCTGCTGGAATGACAGACTGGTTAGATTTTAGATTATTCAACCCAGGGACTCTACGGGGCTCATGGAGCTTCAAGGCTGCACTACAGTAAGCGACAGGGAAAGGATGAACTTCTTTAGAATGAGAAATTTCTCGAAGAGACTGTACTTCTTTTCGTCCATTGGCGAAGATACAGCCAAGCCGAGGTTAATGGTTCACCCATAACGTAACCACAAGCAGGCGGAGTCCCGTGCCACCAAAGACTGATTGGAATAGGCGAGTTAAATCCAATGAAGAGCAATTTGTTTTTCTTCGAATTCACTGGTTGGCCTGTTCAGTAAGGAGTATTACCGGTCCACTTGGCATTTGTCCTCGCTTTGATTTATCAGGCTTATCAGGACGTGCTTCGTAAAATTTCAGATTTTTCGGTTGCTAACACGTTACGGTCTCCTTACTTAACGACCCCAGTTCGACCCTGGGACACGACGGTATGTATGATCCTTGGCGGATGATGTCTTGACCTTTATCTTAGAGACCGAAGGATCAGGTTATGAAAAAAGGCCAGGCCATCATAACCGAGGTGTTGTAAGGCCATGCTCAAGGGGTTTAACAACAGACCAGCTGTGGATAGATTTTACGTCTCCCCACCCTTGCGAAGCACCAGTCATACTGTATAACCTTTGTCGCCAGCAACATTTGCCAGTGGGTGGTGTAAACAGGCTGCGTGGTCAAGGTGTGTAACATTTGCTCGGAGGAGCTAATATAGCACGCTGGGCCTCCTTGTTGGGTTGTCTACACAGGCTGTGAAAGTCTTTGTGAGGTTTATGTTTTGACTGATACTCACTGTAACAGAGATATGCCTTCTCTGATCAGTGTCTCTCCACGAAAACTTCTCATGTTTCTTATCTCCTCACGTATCATAAAGTCTCGAAAGGACTCCAGTGGTTTGTTGCTCTTTGCATTCCTCTGTAATCCCTTTTTTTGGGGGGAGGTTTGCTTTCAGTTGTGGATGTTAAGGTGCGCCAGTCAGTTTATGATACGGCCGTGCGACCTCACTGTATCAGACCGAATGTCCGATAAGATTTTTATATTTTTTTCCCCCTCCCTGCAGTGATACCGTTGGCCTTCCGTGTGTTCCTGTTCACAACAAAATGCCAGCTGCCCTTACCTGTTTTGAGCTCGTGAGATCTACTTCCTGTCTTCAGCTCTTAAGGTCTTGTTCCTTGTCTTCATCTTCTTACTACAGGTTCCTTGCCCTGTCTTCATTCAACACTCCGGGCTGTTCGACTGGGTCGTTGGTCAACCATGCTCTTGAAAGACGTATCCTGCAGGCCCACATAGCCCCCACAGCCTGGCTGGTCTAGTACGTTTTCTAGGTTCTTTGATGTTGTGTAAGACCAAGACTGGTGCATGGTAATCTATTAAAGACCTAATATACGCAAGGTACATATCTGCCGTGCATTCCTTGTTGTTTCTGGTGATGGCAGGCAAGGTGTTGAGGAGCCTCGGGCCCCGAATGGTTAAGGGGTTCTCTCTTTTTGTGCATTTATATAGCACCTTTGGATTTCAGAGGCAGTATTACCCAAGTCTCCCATGCCCATCGTGCCAGGATGCTATTTCTAAGACTATCCTTTGCTCCAGCACTTATATATTCTTGTCTTCCTTGTCTCAGTTCGAGTCCTTTGGTTTCAGCTCGTCTGTAGCTCCTTAGCCTTAGTTCCTGAACTCTCCTTCCTTCCACAGAGTCTGTGTTCTTAGCCTCAGGTCCTCTCTTGCCTTTCTTGCCACACCTCTAGTTCCCAGTCCCCAACGCCTTAGTTCTACTATGTTGCCTTTAGTCTGTCTATACCATTCATCCACTTCTCTTAAGCTATAAAAGTACTTCTTTCCATCTTTTCTAACAAGTTTCTTGCTAAATTTCATTTTAAGGTCTCAGGTTTTTGCATCTTTGCTGTACTTCAGTGTTTTTATTTTTCTATTTGTGTGTGTGTGTGTGTGTTATGGGGAGAGTTTTACGTCCATGTTGCCCTCGTCTCTTTAACTTTGTATATATATGTACCAAGTCTTTACTGCTTACACACACACACACACACACACACACACACACACACACACACACCAGCATAAGCCAGGTACCCATTTATCGGCGGGCTCCGAGAGGTGGATAAACACTTGTGTTGGCTGTGGGCCGGCCCCAGGTTGGACCCGGGCTGATTCATGGTTAGGAGCGCTAACCACTACACCACGGAGGCCCGTTTAGTGTGTGTGTGTGTGTGTGTGTGTGTGTGTGTGTGTGTGTCCCCAGCCTTGCCTGGGGGCTTAAATTCATTATGTCGCCGAATTTGATGTCGAAATTTTAATATGTATTTTTAGATACGGAATTCTTATGGTGTTTGTGTACAGGGTTTCTTTTCCAGTCACATCAGAAATTTTACTCGGGACTAAAGAATTTGTAGCTGCGTATTTTGGTTTAGTTATACGAAGACTGTGTTGTATAGATAACATATCTGAGCGTCAAGGATCCAGTGCAGTGCACAAGAGATGTGTATTATCTCTATCATATCCTGTGCTTAAGTAAGGTGCAGAGTTAATTTGAAAAAATGCGAATTGATATTAGACTAGTTCTGTAGCATCCAGACCTTCCATAAGACACAAAATGGAATTTTTCTTTCAAAAGATTCCCATTGTTTACAGCTGAGAGTAAGTAGGTGGTGTCTTAAGATGGGCCAGGAAGGCCCTGGGGTTCACTTGGGACCGAGTCTCGTTATGTGGCTTTCATTGTTGCTCGGCGGGAGTGCCGCGCCCGCCTCTCTCTCTCTCTCTCTCTCCGGGGAACACCCAAGTTTAAAAACAATCCACTCTCTGGCCGACATCCCACTCTGCACGGAGCCGTGCGCGGTGGGATGTTGCCTTTCAAGTGGAGGTTTTAACTTAGTCTCTCCAGGGAGAGGAACGGCACTCCCGCTGAGCCACGGTGGACACAACACGACAGGGCTGCGGACGGGTACGAGAGGAGAGTAGACAGGAGGCTCCAGAACGTAATGTGGCTGAAATAGAGGCAAGAATTGGTTAGAGGAGGTTTAGACAGAGTAGAGCAGGACGGGATGGTGTTCAGATTAGAAACGTCTATCCCATGTCGAGTATGGAGGCTCTCTCTGTACTTTACAGCTGGGTCTGGGACGTGACTGCACCCCGGGTGACACACGCAGATGGTACATTGAGTTAAGACTGGGTTAAGTGTAGGAGGTGGAAGGTGTTGAAAGGACAGAGCTGGTCAGAACCGCGATGGTAAGTGTAGCAGGATATGGAGGCTGTAGATAGAGTTGAGACTGTCTTGTTTAAGGTTGGTCGGCGCGAGATAGAGCAAGGACCGCGTGGTGGATAGGGTAGGTCCGGGCCAGATAGGGTTACATTGATAAGGCTGGACAGGCTGACAAGGCTAGGCAAGATAGGATGGATAAGGTCGGACTATCAGACGCCAAAGTTTTATAGCGTTCAGGCAGGCAAGCAGGCAGTGAGGGCATCAGATAACACGAAGCATCGATGCTTTGCTTGACGTGTGTGCTTGTGTGTGTTTGTGTGGGTGATCACGACGCCTCCTAGTTATTGCTTGCTGCTCGAGTCCTTGTGAAACATTGTTGCTTTCTTCGTTTGTATGTTCGAGGATTCTGTTCAGAGATGTGTTGCTTGCTTAAGGGTTATTCAAAGATGAGTGTGTTGCTTTGTGTTTATGTTGTAGTGAAGTGCGTTGTGTGCCGTGAGTGTGTTTGTCAGTTTTCTGAATAGGTGTGTTGTTTATAGACTGTCTGGAGAGGCAAGTGTTAACTTGCTGCTCGAGTGCGTGTGTTGCCTGCAGATTACTGTTTTCCACTGGGAGTTTATGTGTTGCAACACTTTGGATGATACGAACGTATTCGGTGATTGTTTGCTTGTATGACGAAGAACAAAATGTCTATTGATTGATGCTTATATGACAGTAAGGCAGACGTGAGGGATACATGTTGCTTGTCTTCTTATAAAGTAGTTTTGAGGGATACGTGTTGCTTGTAAGGTACTCTTGAGAGATGTCTGTTACATGTATGCTTGTAAGGCAGTTTTGAGGGGTACGTACTGCCGGTATGCTTGTAGGGTTGTCTAGAAAGGTACGCGATGCTTGGTGTTTGTGTGTTCTTGAATTTGGGTAGTGACTCACTCTGTATTTCTTACGTCCTGCTGACCTGTGTATTTTACTACACTCGTTTGCTCCTGTGTTTACTTCCCCGGTCAAGGGTTCCGTGAGGTAGTCGAGCGTATAGTTTTCTCATTTTTTTTTTATTCTTCGTCTTACTTTTCAATATTTGTGTTCCTGGTTTATGTGTTTGTCTCTCTTTTTTTACTATTTCTCAGCCTCGACGATTTCATGCCTCGCTCATTATTATTCTACAGTTGTTTAGTCTTTATATTCTGTCTGGTGGTTCTTTAAGCTTGTTGGTTTTACGTTTTCTTCGTCTCTGTCGGATCTTCTGTGTACGTTTTCTGTCATTGATATTCGCTAAGTGTTTTGTTCATCGTTAATTCGTTGTATTTGTGTATTGTTCATTGTTCGTTTTCTGTTTGTAGTGTTTGGTTATTGATTGCTTTCTTAATGTTCGTTCTTGAGTTTTTGTTTTGTTTGAGAAGACTTAAAAATGTATGATCTCAGGAGGTGACAGTGAGGAGTTGGAGTTTGAGTGAAGCGGGCGACGCAGGTCCTCCAGCCCTCTGTGTGTGTGTGTGTGTGTGTGTGTGTTGGCAGGTGCCTGGCTCACTGTCAGTCAAGCCGCATGTTACCAAACAGCCTCATCTTCTGTATATGTCCTCCTCCCCAGAAGCTCCTGACGATTATTATTCATTATCCCGTCTAACCGTCTTGCCATCCGCCCTATCCGTGCCTCTGACCTTTCACTCGACCTTCCGTCTCTGTCTCTCCCTCTCTGCTCGTGTTGCTATTTGTTTATCCTTTCATTTGTTTGTCCATCTGTTCCTCAGTTTGTATGTGTGTGTTTGTGTGACCTTCTGGCAGTCGCGGACCCTGTCTCTCCCTCCCTCTTCACGCCCTGCCTCCGTCTCCCGTCCGGTGAGCGTGACAGTAATATCAGTCGTGAGAGATGTCTGGGATTAGCGTGCGACCGCAGACTCGCCTTGCGTCCCCGCCTGAGCTTGCGTGACTGCAAGTTGGGGAAGATCGACCTGAGAAAACTGCTTCATTATTATTCTCCTTCTGTGGTCTGGTGACGTGGGGTCAGGGCCAGTCTGGGTCACTGGGTCACCAAGGTTACGAGGCGAGGGATCGGGTTTTGGTCTTGACTCTGGGTAATTACAGTGATAGAATCCTAGACGATACCGGGGAACTTGATCGACCTCTGCAGGGGAAAATTTACTCGAGGGCCGATGGTAACTCAGAGACGATACTGTTACAGAGGCAGGGGGTAACGTGTGATGTTACCCACAGGACAAACAGTGTTAAATGCCTGTATCTGTATTAGTTTACTCCTCACAAGCAATACAAACAGCAACAGAATATTTGGTCCTTCCAAACCTAAATGGTTTAGTTACACATATCGTGTGAGAGACGGACAAGTCTTGTGAACACGTAACAATGAGCGATGTGGGCGGGGTATAAGCCGCAGTCGCCCACCAGTGGAGCTGGTGTTGAGGGGCGCAGACGGCGAGACACCCATTACAGGCCGGGGCGCCTCCGCCTCCTGCCCGTGGTGGTCACTCAGGGCTGGCCCGACACCGCTCCCACCCACCCACCCACCACCCCCGACCACTGGTTTTGGTTGGCTCACCACCCTTCCGTCATGAGCCATGCCGTGACACCGTGGTGGGATCATGCATTATGCCACATCACACACTGTGGCTACAATGTGTCCTATAAATAATTTACAAAACGGAGAGCTTCAAGGATGAAAGTTACGGTTGTTGTGTTTATTTGGGCCAGGTGGCTGCTGCCTTTCCTTGCCTCATGTGTACACCTCAGGCTGATTATTTATGGAGGCTCTGTCGCAGCTCGTGTTATGACCCGATGCTTCGCCTGTCAAACCTTTTATTATATTTTCTTTTCTACGCTGAGCTGCAGTTGATTGGGATATCATATACCAGGAGTGCAGCAGCAGTTCCTCGAGTGGGTGGAGCTGAGTCAGCCACTCGCGCCACCACCACCGCCGTGTTCTTGGAAGAATCCTTCTGAAACTGGTGCTCATATAACGTCTGGCAGGATGTATGTGGTCTCCGTGAAGATATGGCTTTAAGTTTCACCCAGTCGGACGAGTTGCAGTCCAGCCTGTAATACTTCTCGACAACTTGCGCTGCCTAAGAGTGCGGGCGGATATGGGTCAGCGTACGGTGCAGCCATTTAAGTTCCATTGACGGCTTTGACTTGGAAGTGATCCATATGTTGATACAGGAAACTTTAGTAGGTGCTTAGTTACATACAGGTAATGAAGCTACACTCTTGGAGAACCTGTTAGGTAACACAAGCTGATTTGATCTCTTACGCCACAGAACTGATGTTAATATCAGAACAAATAAGTAAAGAAACTATTTGAAAATATACAAATAAGTAAAGAAACTATTTGAAAATATACGTGTCTGCTTGTTTGTACCATTTCCGGGCTGAAAGACCCCCCCCCCAAGCATATGTTACATGTAGTAACGAATGTTGTGTTGATGACAGAGGTTGTTTGTGGTTCGGGGGCACAAGCCAGTAACAAACTTGTCCAGGCGAGACTACCCCCGTCAAAGGTTAGACTGTTACGTAGTCGGCCATCACTCTCTGGACCTTGACCTTCTGAGCACCGCGACACGACCCTTGGGCGTGACGATGGCCTAGTCTCTGACCTGGCCTTTAAGGGGTCAGGTCAAAGGGCAAGGCCATCACACGCAGGGGGTCCTACCTTCGCGCTGAGTTAGTCGCAGTACTGGACTCTACAGCAGCACGACACAGAAATGTATATATAAAAAAAGAACCCGACTTTCACCGTGGGATAAAAATCAGGTGGAGTGGAGATGAGTGAGTGTGTTGTGTGGGAGGAGGGACGCAGGTGGGCGGGAGCTGTCGGGAGAGTCGCCGGCCCGTCCACAATATTGCCTGGTGTCCTGCCAGTGGCAGGCCGCTGCTCTGCCCCCCCTCCGCCCGCCTCTGCTGCTCTTCCCTGTATGAAGCTCCCGTATATTTGCTGGCTCCCTGTATAGAGTTGGCTCCTGTATAGTAGTGTAACGCAGTACTCGGACGGACGTAATGGTCTCGTACATTGCTTGTTGTTCATCAAGGGGAAACGCACGTTCCATAACGAAGTCTTGTGTTAGTTTATACGAAGCGTTGGACGGAATGAGTTTTAGTTCGTCACAGGAGTTTGTACCCGGAGCCAGAAGTGAGCCTCACGGGTTCTTGAATATATACAGGAGATATCAGGTCAGTGTAGGAGTCCCCACCATTCGTACTTCAGCATGACACCAGAGGGCCAAGCTGTTCACCAGGCCAGTTATAGCACGGGAGCAGAGGGCCGAGCAGTCCACACCTTCCCAGCTGCAGCATGACACCAGAGGGCCTAGCTGTTCACACAAGCGACGTTGACTTTGCAGAGGCAGGGATGGAGTGACATACCTGTAGCCCTATAAAGGCAAGCGTACAGAATGGACACCCCCTGTAGCCCTATGAACGCAAAAGCATGGAGTGATACCCCTATAGCCGTATAAAGGCAGGGGCGGAGTGACACGCCTGCCTGTAGCCGTATAAAGGCAAGGCGTGGGAGGGGGGGGGGGAGCGGGCTGGCTGTGCTGGGAGCGTAATATTCTGGCGGTGGCGAGCTTAAAGTATCGGGGGACACAAGTCATTTCCTGCCAGCGTTCAGGTTGCTGCAGCGGGAGGGGCCGTGATCCTCCCCTTGGACCGGGTCAGACGAGAGAGAGAAGAGGGAGGGAGAGAGAGAGAGAGATGTCAGGAAAGGGGAAATCTCCGGGTAGATGATAGGAAGTGGGGTATCAGCAGCAGGAAGGAGGAGAACCTGGTGAAGGACAATTGGTTGTGTCATCTGAGCTTGGATACTAGGGAGAGGGGGCGGATACACAGGCCACTCCCCTCCAGTAGCCTACAGCTGTCCCCGTAGGGCGCAGCCCACGCCCACCTACCCACCAGACACCCACACATTGTAACTGTAAAGAGGAGGAACTATTCCCCCCCTCAAATCTAGAAGAACTTGATTAAACGTCAGCCAAAGACTGGTTGTTGGGAATTGGATAGTGATGATATAACGACTGGGTGGGTGACATGTCCACTTACCGGTACGTGAATATTGCTTGGGCGAGAGGACGTGTTGGTTTATTGTACAGCTTATTGGATGACATTTATGATTAAGGCAGGTTATATAACCCGGGTTTTTTTATAATTGCCCTTTTCATATACATGGGAGGGTTGAGGAGCTACATGTATTTAATCCATCCCAGGGAATTAGGAATGGGGTTTATCATGATAGATGGATAGACAGACAAATAAACTTGGACACGTTTGTGTACAGAGGAAGGCCGTCCCTAGTCCTGGCCTCTTGACAAGGTGATACTCTCGCAAGATTGAACGCTGAGAGAGGTTAGCGCACGTTGCCAGCGGGAGACGAGGCTACGGTGGCCGTGACCGGATGATATTGTTGCTAGAAATGACCTGCATGGGATAATCTACGGGCGTAGTGCGCGGAAGTAGTGCGGGAGATGACACAGAGCGTGAGAGACGGGCGGGAGATGATATACAATACGTGAGAGCGGTGTGGGAGATAATACAATGCGTGAGAGAGGGGCGGGAGATAATACAATGCGTGAGAGTGGCGCGGGAGTTGATAGTTTACGGATATGGCGCGGATGATGGTGTCGGGGAGGGAGGCTGGTGGTGGCGCATTATGGCCCAGATGAAGGTTTATAGTGATACCACCTGACGCTCACATGGGGCCAGCAGCTGCCAGGGGACGAGGCGGTAGGGCTAGTGCACCAGGGAGGATCCCTGGGGACCTGACGGTAGGGTGGCTGTACCCGGGGACCTCGCCGGTTGGGATGGAGGGTCGGGGGGAAGCCTGTGGGGACGCGGTGGTAGGGCTAGTAGACTAGGGGTGCTCTGGGGACCCGACGGCAGGGCTAGGGGAGATCTAGGGACCCCAGTAGGGATAGAGGAAGGGATAAGAGGCTAGATAGGGTGGAGTAGAGTGAAGAGCTTTAGGGAAAGAAGACCTCCGTAACCGTGATTAGGTATATGTAAGGTATAGATGGCATGGTCAGTAGGGATTTGCGAGTGAAGAAGAATATGACGATGGGGAAACAGAGAGGGATAGGTCAGGAAGAGGTGGAGTGGATCCGGGCGGCAGGTGTATGGAAGCGAGGCAGTTGGGCGAGGGCGAAGACGGGGAGGAAAAGGTGAGGTGGGGAAGAAAGTGGATGTAATGTGGCGTAGTGAGGTACGGGTTGTGGTTAGCATGGGGAGGGGGAGGGAGGGATACTAGGGGAAGCTGGGCTTCTGAGGCAGCGTGGACAGCGGGAGAGGGTGTGTAAGGCCGCCAGACTGGGAGAGCGTGGGAGGGGAGAGGGGCAGGCATATGTGGACATCAGCAGTGCCGGCCCACTGCTCCAGCCACCATCCCAGGACACCAGCGGACGTGAGACAGATTAAGCTCCGGTTGTACACGGTGGCTGATGATGATTTGAGGGTGATGATGTCGGCGGACCTGTCGCCCCGTGTCCTGTGTGTCCTTTACCATCATAACTACACTGCCTTCCTCAGGCATTCACACTTTGCTGTGAAGGTGTATTAGAACACACTGTGGGTGTGCATATACATTACGTACATCATCATCTCTTAATTTCACCTCACTCCATATCTCCAAAATACTTTTGTTATGCCCCCACTCATCAATGTTGTCCTGAATTAAAGTTATTACACCTCGCTGGTTCTTCTTCTTACATCTGCAATCTTGAAATTAGGCATTATGTACAGTTTCCTTTAAAAGGTGGCCGCTTGTGGCAAAAATCCCCTTGAAATATCTTGCTTCACCAAAAAGGCTTCATCCTATGAAAACACCACGGAAACGGCTCCAGGCCATTTTAACGACGTT
>JAYMFT010133304.1:0-12987 GCA_038088735.1 Panulirus argus | reverse complement strand
ATATATATATATATATATATATATATATATATATATGTAGCGTTAATGAGATGGCCTTGATTAGGGCCTCAGTTGCCCGTGCCGTCTCTGCTAACAGAGAGAGAGAGAGAGAGAGTTGCCTGGTCTGTATTCTCTACTTATTTTGAGCAGACCGGCAGAGGAGAGCATTCCAAGCAAGCTCAAGCAAGCATGTCGGGTACACAATGTCAGGTTTCGTTGCTGGAAATATAAGCTGTAGTCACGATACACACACACACACACACACAACGCTCCTTACGTCTTGATCAGACCAGTTGGAATAAGATGATTCAGGCCGGGTCACCAAAATGTACCGAAAACGAGGCAAAAAACGGAACGAATGAAAATTAGATCAACGTAACTGATTCCGTCCATTAGAATTAATCCTTATGAGGAAAGACTTGGATATTTGATGAAATTTCCTCTAAGAGTTACCTTGGATGATACATAACAGCATCTTTAAAACAATATCGATAACCACTTCTTCAAGATAGAGATAAAATGACCATAAACAACGACACGTACTTCATTTGCGTGCATGTATTAGATTTCAAAACACTACAACTCGACCCTACAGAAACGTAAACACGTTCGACATAACCATATGACTTGGAGACCCCACAAAATGATCATCATACAGCCTGCTTCTCAAGATCATGGGATGCCGAACAAATGCCGCAATAATTCTGCTTCTGTAGCCTCAAATCTGCAAATCACGTTCGTCGTGATGCTGTTTCCTTCTCTCTGTTCTACAGGTATCATTTCAGCTATTGCTCCCTTGAGCTGCCTACTTGAAGTTCAGTCCCTAAGACCTGGACCCTCGATGCTTTACCCCATAGCTTACGTCTGGAGACCAGCCAAACGAGGATTGACCGTAATGATGCTACGGAATTATATAATCAACTTCATGCTTTCGTCTTTAGCTCTTCTTATAACCTGTCCTACTTCAGGAGAGCTAGTTTTTCAAAATCCGGAGGAGCTCGAATAAATCATTACTCACTTCATATGGAGGTAACATTTTTACCTTTACATTCGCCATGGCATCCATTATGACAAGTATTTTCTTCGCCAGTGTAATGTCGGCCACTATGAATAACAAAATACAGAAGAAGGATGCGATACAAACTTGGCCAAACATTTATTCAGCAACAAAAGTATAAAATATTCGCATTAGATTACCATAACACTGCCAAAAACCAAGACAACTAATTCATTCAAGCCACGATCAAACATGTATCTTAATTATATGGTCTGTTAATAAACTCGTTCGAGAATGACAGTATAATATGTACGTAATCAAATTTCCTTCGGTACAGAGTAGCGGGTACAATCTTCCCACCGGAGTGTCAGGAAGGCGTGATTACACCACAGCTTTTTTCCCTACTCAGCCTTCCTTATAGAATTACGTTGTCAGCACTGCGTCGTGTTCTTCCATACCTATTCTCCTGCCAGCTGAATTGCCAGAGGGAGTGGTGGGTAGGTAGGAGCATCCTGTCTCCATCTGTGTGGATAAGGGTACTATTACTTTACTCCAGTTGATACCCTCATCATGAACCATCAGGTCTTCTGTTCTGTCTCTTTCACAGGTGTTCACCCGTGCCACATACGACAAGACAGGACGACAAATAACACTGAAGAACGACAAGGAAAAAACCTTCGCGGTTGGCCAGCAAGGCGAAGAACAGACGCCAAGAGAGCACGACTGTAATGTGAAAGATGGAATTAGCACAGTGTCGCCTAAACAAGACCACCATGGCAGAGCTATGCAAGCACCTGCCCGACGCAGTGGTGGCGAAATCTACAAACGCTGGGTCGCCAGGAATACCAAAATCCTCAGGGGCTGAAGTTGGTCAAGCGTCAAGACGTGCACCTGCCACGCCCATCCGACCATCACCTCACACACTCGCTGCTCAACAGGTGTGCCCGAGTCGGTACACCCCAGCCATGTGTAGCAGGGGTGTAGTATAACATGTCAGATGTACAGGCGGAGTGTTCTGCACGAGGGGTGTGGAGAGTGCGGTCGAGTGGGGGCAATGTTTACTGCTAGGTGACCATCTGTGGTACTAGCATACACTACCACCCAACCAGAGGTTCCTGCTGCACGACCACTCAGTATACAACCCCTCTACACTTGCAACCATGACTACCCATCACCCCTTCCACTAGTACCTCCACCATGACTGCTACCCTCCCACTAAAACCAATATGACTATCACCCTCCTACCTCTACCATAAGTACCACAATACCAAACCCAGCGCAACTCCCCCACCCCCACGATCTTTATAACCTAACAAGACCCTCCTCATTCCATCTGCAACCACCTCACCCCCTACAATCACTCAACGGTCACTGGATCCCAACAGCAACAACAAACCTCACAGCCACTAATACAACTCCACTACTCCCACAAACGTCAACATGAACATTCCTTTCCCACAGCCACTAACTTACAACCCCAACAACCACCATTATCCTCATAATCACTAACCACAACCTCCGCAACCCTCAAAACCTTTCATCCCCCCACAACAAACCTCTCCCTGCCCTGGAGGCACTGCCTCTACCACCCCCACACTGGTGCACGTCCGGTTCAGAAGGTCTGCTCCAAAGGGGCAGGAACAACAGTTGTGGTACAGCACTGTTGCGTGCTGAAGATGGCCACTTTAATACCTGCCGGTCAAACGGGCAAGTCATTAAAACCTAATTCCAGGGTAGGCTTGTCGTACGTCCCTCCCTAACTGATGGAGCCCGACCCTTGAGTGCAGCCACTGTGTCCCTCCCTGGCTGGGTGCTGGCGCAGGGAGGGTCCTCAACACCCTCCACCAACACCACTGCCTCCGTCAGCCACGGCTGCGACTGCCTTGCCAATCCCGCACATGACACATTAAACCCAACATAAAAAGCTTTTTGCCGCGCCCTTTTTTTCCGACTTCGGTTCTAATTTCATATTTAAATTACAGACCTATTGACGCCCCTTGTCCATATAATCCTAGGAGCAAAAACTTGCCATAAAGGAATAATTAAGACTAGGGGTGAGTGTAGTCCCCTGTTAAGGTGCAACAGCTCTGGAACACACTTTCCAGGCTGGTCACGCCAGGCAACTCTTGAACACGCCTTCTAGGTTGCCCACGCCGGGCAGCTGTGAAACACACCTTCCAGGCTGCCCACGCTGGGCAGCTCTGGGAGAGAACTTCCAGGCTATCCACGCCAGGTAGCCATGGAAGACAATATCCAGGCTGCCCACGCCAGGTAGCTCTGGAACACGCTTTCCAGTCTGTCCACGTCAGGCAGCTAAAGAACATAACTTCTAGACTGCCCACGTTGGACAGCTCTGGAACACATCTTCCAGCCTGGCCACGTCAGGGATCTTTGGAAAACGTCTTCCAGGTTACCCAGGCCAGGCAGGTTGGAATACACCTTCCAGGCTGGCTTCGTCAAGTAAGTTTGGAACTCGTCTTCGAGGTTGCCCACATATGCCATATATCTTGTATCTTCCAAGAATAGTCGCAGGCTGGAGGCCTGCTCTTTAGAGCCCTACAGTACTGCAACACAAGGGTTACTATATCTAGAGACAAGATTTAGGATACCAATGCAATAGATTCCTATACCGACACCACAAAAGATGTTTCGTTCTGGACAGCAGGCCTCCATTACTGCCACACATTATGAAAATGTCCTCCCCCTTCAGGTATGGAACTGAATCGGTTTGCCTGGGAACCTTTTGGCCCAAACAACTTACCTCGTCTAAAATCCACTCATCCAGCAGGATACAACCCTTCAAATATGCTCTATCTGGAACGGTTCCAACCTAACCAGCCAAACCTGGCTCTCTCCTAACCTGTCGAGCCTCCTAATCCTAGCAAATATGAACCTAGATCCCAGGAACAAGTTGTGAAGGTAGATGAATGTTTCCCTCTAGATCTGGAATCCTCCCAACCCTACGGAGCTGGAACCTGTAGAGACTGCAACTATCCCCGTATGCAGTCTGGAATCCTCTCAATCCACTAGGTCCATTAACTTTCCAAAGTGATGCGCTTGGAACCCTTCCAAACTGCCAGACTTGGAACTCACCCATCCTACCAGGCTTGAAACTCTCCAACCCTCCGAGGCTTGGAACCCTCCCAACCTACCAAACTTGTATTTTTCCCAACCCGCTTAGCGTGGAACTTTCCCAGCGTGCGTGTCAGGCCTGGAACTCTCCAGTCTGCCAGGCCTAGAACTCTCCCAACCTGCCTGGCTTGGAACTCACCCAACCTGCCACGACTGGAACTCTCCCAAACTGAATGAATCAATCTCTATCATTCTTCACCTACAGGTCTTCTAAAATCCCGCACCGAGAGTTTTCCAGCTTTCTGTACTTGGAGCTCTCCCAGCCTAAAACGGGTGAGACTTTCAAATGCGCCAGGCGTGGAACCCTCCCAACCAACTGGGTTTCGAACCGTTTCATCTGCTGAGCCTGGATTCCTCTTAACCATCCGGGTCTGATAACTTTCCAACTGCAGAGCCCGGAACCCTCCCAACCTTCCATATCCCGAATCTTCCTGCTGGGTCTGGAAGCTCTCCATCTGCCGAGCCTGCCGGTTCTGGAAACCTTCCAATTGCTAAGCCAGGAACGCGTCTTTCCTGCCGGGTCTGGAACCCTTCCGTTTGCGAAGCCTGGAACCCTCCCAGCCAGTCAGAGCTGGAAGCCGCAGGAGCTAAGCGCAAGCCTGGCTGCACCAGAGGTGGGGACCGCGAAAGGTACCGTGTGCAACCGTACATTACCTCTAGATCAGCACCGGAAGGTCAACAAAAAATGGAGATCAATTTCTACCTGGAACCTCCATACCAAGCGGGAGCAGAGCCCCAGAAACATGCACACAGCTTCAGCGACTGTTGGTTTCCCTCGATAATAAAGGGTTGATGATAATTTCCAATCATATACATATTTAAATCAACTGTCAAATACTGCCGCAAGGGGTTGAGTAGCAGCGTGGGAGAGAGAGCTTCGGTCGCGGGGTCCACAGCGGCCCCTCCTCCAGTCTCCACTCATCGCTAGCCAGGTGCTCACTTGCCTGCTCTTACTAGACTTCGAATTACCTTTAATACTGAATATCATGCAAAAAATTAATGCGACTTCCCAGGGTCGAGTTGTAGCAGCATCCCTGAGCGGAAGACGAGGGGCGACGATATGCAGCGACCGCCAGCGGTGTTCCAGCAGACTGCCCGTTGCTCCATCGGAAATGACCAGCATGCTTCTAGCGATACGCACGGCTGGACCTGCAGCACCGGCACCACCACGCCCGCGCCACCCATCGCCACGCCCGCACCGCCCAACACCACGCCCGCGCCGCCCAACAGCACCGCCGCCGCCGCGATCCTTCTTCGTACCAGCACGGGAACCTCCTCCTGACTGACTGACCATGAGAACCATTTCCCTGGACCAACACGTCCATGACGCTCCCATGAAACGAGCGGTGTCCTCAATATCCTGCTGTAGCTTCGAGGGAAAAAACTTGGACTACCGGGCTCCTCCCCCGTCAAATGTAAAGCCGTCGTGTGGAACTGCGAACCTCCTCCATCGGTGCCACCAGGAGCAATCACTCCTTACAGTACGTAATCAACTCTGACCTTCAGACGCAAAGGGAAACCCTCTCCCTTGCGAACCACTGAGCTTCTAAATTCACATCTCAAATTACGATCCTCATTTCTGTCGTCAGATTACAAATATTCACTGCATTACACAGCGGTACTTGGCACGTCATGCGGCAGTGCCTTTACTTCAGGAGACTACGGAACTGAGCACTGTTGTCTTTGGCCCTGAGCAGGTCGTGAAGGAGGCAACTAGACCGATACCAACATCAGGATATACAGCCATCACCAACACCAGGATAAAAAGCCATCACCAACAACAGGATATATAACTTTCAACAGCACCAGGATAGAGAGCAACATGTATCCTCCAAACACACACACACACACACTACAGCGTGTTGGCAATCTTGTTACCAAGATCCCACTGTCCACAACCACAAAGGACAAGCCAGTACTGGACATTCCCTTTTTAAATCGGTACCAAGGTGATGACAAAATTTCGTGTCAGTAATAACTTTTTGAGTCTTACCAATGGCCCAATACATTAGTGTTCACTTCTTCTGCAGGGGTCTTGGAGTGATCAGTGTACATATACTAAAGCTTTATGTACAGCTGGTTGTGATATTCAGTCCTTAAAGCATCATCCATTCACTAATGATACTTGCGGAAGGTTTACGATCTACTGGAAATCATCAATTTGGCTGAGTGACAGCCCAACTTGGGTGGACCCGACGGAGGACTGGGCGAACCTCGAGTCAGTCGGCCGCTTGCCTCGTCTGACACCAGTGGCAGGTGACACCAGTTCGCTATCTCATGTTGCTCGGAAATTCAGCAACTCCTGCCGTCAGGTCTAGCACCTCCTCTGCTGAACTAGTGCGAGACAGCCACACGCCGACGACAGAGCCAACTTTGCCGGTATCGAACTCTGGACAGTGAGGTGGATCAAGTTATCGAAGCCTTTTTAGCCACACAGCCAACTAAGCACCTTAGTTTGGTGTTGTGAGGATGAACCGGTTGCGCCTCTGTGTGGGCGACACGGCGGAACGAAGTGGATGTTCCTCGTCTGTAAATTGTAATCCACCAGTGGCAGTCTGGAGGAAGCAGGTACACCCACCTTCCTGGGTGGAAATGGTAACCCTTCCCCCAAGACCCGATCATTTTCCCCCTCATTACGATTAGCTTGACCTGCACAAGGACGAGCAATGTACTCCTTCCTCACCCTCCTACCCTGGCGACCACGGACAAACCCCCTCCCCCACCCTCCTCCTCCCCCTCGAGGTTTTTATCTTTGGGTGGTTGGTGGGGGAGGGAGGGAAGGGGGGGGGGACCTCGGAGGGAGGTCAGGGACACACAAGGATCAAGTCGGAGTAACAGAAGACGGTTGTACGGTGTGAAGACGTGTGGTGCAGATCTGCCGGGGTGTATATGAGTAACTGGTTGAATATACGTTTTTCGCGGATGCTGTGTGCGTAAATAGATGAATAACTGTTCGCTGAATTCAGGCAGCCATTCGGCTGAAAATATACAGTTGAGGATTTACATACGTAACTGGGGATTATAAGAGACACTAGTCAATCACAAAAGATCTTGCGATCAAGGCAGGCTGGATACTTCTGCGCTTTGATCAGACACATGAGTAAAGTCTATTTACATAGTACAGGAAGTTCTACAGAACAAATGTTAAAGTTTATACATTATACATTCAGTGGTGATTAGTCGAACATTACGTTATAAGTTACTTATTGGTTGAATTTCAAAAGTAGTATGTTGACATAAATGATATAGTTAAAGGCAGACATTAAGTGATGTAAAATTACATATTGGATGACTTGCAGTAGTATTGTGTTGACATAACATTATGTATTTAGTGGCGAACATTAAGTGAAGAATATTTTCACGTTGGTTGCGTTATAGTAATGTAATAGTTGACACACACACACACACAACTATGGGAAAAATTAGCTATTTGCTTGCTTAGCGGCGTACTTGTTCATGGATTGTTAAAGATGTTCACAGTAGTAGGTATGGGACTATTCTAATATCTGTACAGCCGTATTGGCACAAGGTAACTGTGGTGAAGGACGTCGGGTATGCAGACGATCGCCCTTCCGATCCTCGAGAACATTGCTTTCGAGCAGCTGTGGTTAGGTGGGTCAGAAGTCCAACGGTCGCAAGTCATACGTCAACCCAGGGCCTCCCTCTTCCCTGCATGACCAGGTCATACCTTACCCCAGGATCTCCCTTTCCCCCGCATGACCAGCTCACGCCCGTCCTTCCTTCACGGCCAACCGCAGCGAACACCGCACGAATAAACAAAGCAGCGACCCTTTCTCCTAACGAGCAACCTTCCCTCCCAGACAACCTCTGACCCTATACCGTCGCCCACCACTCCCCGTAACACACACACACAAACATACACACCACCCCAACCACTCCACTCGTTAAGACCGTGAGAATATATTTCTTTACGGAGATACAAAGGCACCAAAGACAATCCCTCTCGGAAAGTACTCGACACAATCGACTGAAGCACTACACTGGCCTACCATCGCCTGGGACCCGCAAAACTACAAGAAATTACTTATACAGTCTTTTTTCCATGAGAAAATCCTCACGACTGCTGCTTGGAGGGAAAACTGGAAAATTCCTCGTGTAGCTGAGCGATCACTGAGAACGGACAGTGTAATGGCGACACCAGGAGGCGATAACGTTGGGTGGAGTCCCCACGTTCTCCCGCAGGCTGGCCCGTCCTGGTGCCTCTTGCATTTATAACGTTTACCTCCATTAGTTTGTAATGAGGCTGCCTATTATCGTTTACTGTGCTGTTGCCTCAGAGTTTTATAATGCTGTGGGATGAGAATTTTATCATGCTGTGGCCTGGGATTTGGATGAGGGGAAGGTGGGTGGGAGGTGTTAATACTATCGCGTTTACTACTTTAGCATTACATTGTTTCAGATTTTCCCTGAGTCCTCTAAACTTATCCCTTTTGAGATGATGTAGTTTGTGACAGCGACGCTGCTGTTGTATTAAGTTCTGCTGAAATCATGATGCTTTCTGTAACACTGCTGTCTCCTGTTAGCTTCAGTGTCGTTGTCTGGGCCCAGTCCGGGCTTATAGGAATTATGGACCCCCGAAAGTTACTCCAAGGTAATCTGGATGGACGTTCTTAAGTAATCTAATGAATCATTTTGAGTCATAGTTACTATTAGTTTTTCTATAACACCAACACAATGTTCAACTTAGGGACAATTTCTTCTCATCCGTACCAAAATGACACACAGTGGTGGCTGCTGGCTACAGGTCATGTCAGAAAAATTTCTCTTGATTGTTGATTGAAGGGGGAAGGTTTCGGAAGCTGAAATTTGAGAGGGGCTCCCTGAGGGTTTCTTGGGACTGTGGTGGAGGAGGAGAAAGGTTGGACAAGTGAAGGAAAGGAGGGGGACGGTAATATGGTCGGGGATTTACCACACAAGTACGCTATTGTCTCTTGGGTTCCAGCCACAAGTACGGAGCAGACTCAACACGCATCGAAGGCACCAATTGGAGCCAATAAATACCGTGCCAGTTTCTCGTACAAAATCCAGAAATAAGACCACTATAACATACTGCAATATATATTCATATTCACTTTTATCATTCGCACGTAACACAAAAAATTACGAATGGGTGCACAGAACTCGATCCAAGGACATCGAAATGACAGCGAGCTAATACGACCGGCTGTCTTGGGGCAAAACTCTCCCGTCTCTGACCGGCCTACGGTCCAGGGAGATACCCAGCCGATAAAACTTTTATTATCGTTATAATTATTATTATAAGTTTATCGAATCGACTCCAGCCAAAGGAAGAATAGACACATGAAAAATTCCTTCAGCACTAACCCATCGGGCTAGAGAACGCAGGGTTCATAAGGCAGTCTCTCTTTATAGATACATTAGTGGAGTTAATGAAATCTAATAATGATTGATGCTGTGATGCTGACAGTGGTTGCTGGGAGCTGTTCCTCTGAGGGTCTTCACGAGCCAGTGAAAGGCTGTGGTGCCGAACTGTAACTCGGGAACGAGGGGTCTCTAGTGACAGGCAGTGACTGTGGCAAGAATGGTGCAGCAGCTTATCACGAACAGTTGGATGAGGTCACGGTGGAGGGTACAGAAGGTCGGGAGGAGTAGCGTGTTGATGGGCTTCTGATATTTTGGTGAAGAGGGACAGAGAATGCTCTGGAATGGTCTTTTCGGAATCTTTTCTAGTAGTCCCTGTTGTGTAGTGACTGAGGAAGAAGACCTGATGGAGGAGGCACGAGAGAGGTTGGGTAGAATGAAAGATGTGTGGATGTTCTCGAGTTCGGGTTCAGGGCGTCGAGGAAGTGAGTAAAGACGACTGCAGGAGAAATTGAGGGAAAGACGACTGCTGGAGAATTTGAAGGTGGTGCTTATGGGTGCCTTCCAGCTTAGTTTATTGTCCATAGAGACTCGAGCAACGTGGAAGGAGACGGGTCCTAGAGAAACAGTACAGGATGGGAGACGGGGTAAGGAAGCCAGGCGGAAGAGCATGGCAACGGTCGTGGTTTGGTTGGCCGTGTTCCAGGGCTGGAAGGTGTTCTGGAGGGGCGATACAGTCGGGTAAGCTCATCTCAACGCTGATATCAATGGCTACCTCGTCAGCACACTTCCATCAAGCAAGTAACTCGATCAGACCATCATTCAGAAGGATGAGGGAAGCACAAGCGTCCAATCATCTTGCCCTCTGGGATGCTACAGGTGGGGGACTGGAGGGGAGAAGCGCTCCCTCGGAACCCTACAGCCTGAACGACGCTCAGTGACGACGTCTGCACGAGACTCTCCCAGCCCGAGGCTGATGGTCTTGTCCAGTGCTTCAATGAAGTTAAAAAGCAATAATAATAATAATAATAATAATAATGATGATAATAATAATAATAATAATGAAAATAATAATAAATCTGACGAATTACTCAAGAGAAATGCTACTAAAGACTTAAGATATGCAAAGACAATATACATAATAAAGACAAGGGATGAGGTTATTCTTGTAGCATTCTGTACGAAGCGGTTGTGATGGCGAACTTAAAACAGGGGAAGAGGGATCTTTGGTGGCAGGAGGTGACGGTGGCGAAATTGTATAATACATTCTTCTCGACCCTGTCGCATGAGGAGCATGTACGAATTTCTTCCCAATCATGTCGGGTTGTCGCACAAAACATCTCAATTTCCCTTATGATGGCTTCAGTTTATATTCATATAAGGTATTTCATGTACAGGTCCAACTCATGTAGTGTATATAACACAGTCGTCCCACTGTCGGCCTGCATACTGTATCAAATCTGTGAAGCTTCATAAAATATCGGAACTTTCTGAGATAAGTTTTGATTATATACATAAACGTCCCAAACGAACGGCCACACTCTAATATGGACCAGATCCTCCATAGAAATTCGGACGTTAAGTAACACTACAGACTCCCGAGAACCGCCATGGACAGCCTAAAAGGTTACAATCCCGCTTAGTAAATAATTCAACCACTGCCGTCCGTCCGTCCGTAAAACAGTATCTCATCTCCTCCTCCTCCGTTACAGGCGCAACACCTGGCAGCTTCGGGGTGGCACCCGGCACTGCCTCACCCCACCCCACACACACCCGGCACTACCACACTCCGCCACACACACACACCCGGCACTACCACACTCCGCCACACATACATCCAGCACTACCACACTCCACCACACATACATCCAGCACTACCACACTCCACCATACATACATCCAGCACTACCACACTCCACACACAGCCAGACAAGCTCTGCTCCACTTACTACCACACTGGATCTTCGTCGATGGAGAATACAAGGATGATACAAAGGAAATCAAACGTGAATACGAGGTCATGAAGTCACCGACTTAACAGTGGCATGATGAAGGGGAGACGATGTCACCAGGAGGAAGCAGAGGTGATGTCACCAAGGGGAGACGGGGGAGAGGGAGAGTGACGTCGAGCTACCAGTGGTAGGCTGGTCACCCCTGGCGGGGGCGGCAGCGGCAGTGGCGGCGGCGTCCGTCCTCATCACATCCAGAACTCGACCCCGATCATCATGTTGTCGTGGCCGACGCGTCTACCTCTTGATTACGTGTGGCCAGCCACGCTACCCCATCACTATAGGGCCGCCCCACACACCAGGACGCCTGTCAATCTCCCTATTCAGCGGCCGCGTACTGCCTCACGATCTGGTGCCCCAGAAGCCGCAACCGGCCATCACGGGGCACCCAGCCCGTCCCGCCTTCCTCTTTTCTTCCAGCTTTCGCTTCCAGGAACTGGGTGGTGAGCACCACGCCAGCAGCCTCGGCCCCCGTCATCCATCGATAATTTACCCCGCACGGATTATACATATTCCAGTGGTTTAATCTCCAATGGTTGGCGGGGGGAGAGAGAGAGAGAGAGAGAGAGAGAGAGAGAGAGAGAGAGAGAGAGAGAGAGAGAGAGAGAGAGCGGGCCCCCCCCACACCCCCACCCCACCACGGCACGTGTGCACTCTGGCCTACCGGGAACCCTTCTTCGGCACAGTCCATCTGGACCACTCTTCCTCCGAATCCACCGAGCGCGACCCTCCCACCCTCCCGTGCCGCCCTTGAGCACGACGGCACGACTCTTGGCTGCCACAGCCGAACCCTTGCTTTGGCCTGTTGCTTTAGGGTCGTGCCGTCGTGTTCAAAGCGCCCTGCCGTCATCCACAAAAAGGCTCGGGAAAAGACTCTACTCCCACAACTGCGGTCGCGGCTGTAGTGCAAACGGCAGCAACTTCCCGTTTACGCTGGGGTTGTGGGGCTGTGTCGCCCGGAGTACTGGAGGCTGACCTGGGGCCTGGAAGGGAAGGGGAAGGAGGGAGGGAGGGAGGGAGGGAGGGAGGGAGGGAGGCAGCCTGCCTGGCGTGCGGGGCACACGCCAGCCCCCCCTGCTGACATGTGCCACGCATGAAACATGCAGGGACCGCTGCCTGAACCCCTAACACCTATGTCTCTCTGAATTCATTAGGCCCGCCAGAGGCTAGGGTAACGGCCGTGTGTGTGTGTGTGTGTGTGTAATAATATATAAATAATAATCATAGTAAGGTATGTGAAATCAACTATAACCAATGGATGAAAGCAAAGAAAATACAATACAACAATAAATAGCAGAACATGAAAATGTTGGTCTTGATCAGTCTATATGATAGCAGAGGATAGTATGTTGTGTACTGGTTGATGATGGAGTTTACAGTGGTTCCGATCGAATGCATATTGAAAATAAATCAATCTATATTATTATCTCAATAATAATAATAATAATAATAATAATAATAATAATAATAATACAAATAATAATAATAATAATAATAATAATAATA
>JAYMFT010133293.1:0-12987 GCA_038088735.1 Panulirus argus | reverse complement strand
GTCCCAGGATTCAGACTGCAAGATATAGAAGGTGAAATTGAGGGTATCTGATACAGTGGTCAGGAGGAGGTAGTCTGTGCCAGAGTATCTCTTGATGTGGGTGCCGTCAGCTGATTGTTCCATGTATTCCATCCAATGTGGTGCGTATGGCAGAGCAGTGACGTTTACTGTTGCACCGTAGAAGCTACGGATATAGAGTCCTCGTTATCATCCTACACAATATCTGGTAATGACATATTTTTTTGATGTGCAATAAATGGTAACAATAATGACCTTAAGTTTCATATGTAACACCTAAGAACAATTAGCATTGATCCTTATAGACAGAAAATACATGAAAATGCTCTTGTAGCGATTATGTCCTTTGAGTACAGAATTATTTGTGATATTAGCGAATCAATTATTTATCTTAATACACCAACGCTTAGGACCCGCACTACAACTCTTTTTCTCGATAATTGTATAATCTAACTATCTCTCTAAAGCTATCACGTTAAAAATGCTTCTTGTTTTCCTTATAACTTTAATGAAAAGTAAGTTCAAGTTCGGATAATAGGCAAGAATAGGGAGGAGACTTCCCTTAGTGTATGACCTGCATTTACATTGCTTATAGTACCTTGAAAATTCATTTGTCACATACGGTACTTAACAAAATAGGGTTCGTTGCGGGAGTTTTTAATGTAGGTTTATGAATCATTATCAGATTTTTTATTTTCTTATATGTAACACGGCATATTTTGATAAAAACAAACTGCATTTATGAAAGATTCGCAAAACAATAACTAATCATCGGCTCAGTGATAATTCTGCTACTTTAGGAATATTATCGGCAATTGTTTCTAACGTACTTTCTCAGATGTCTTTGAGGCACCCTCTCAACATAGTCCAGACACAGTGGCTAATTATATGTCAAAATTCTTTTTATGGTCAGCCAATGGTGAAAATAAAAGTCATGGGCCCGTTTATCATGGTTGAAATAAATATATATACATACATACAAACATATATATTTTTTTTCATACATATTCGCCTTTTCCCGCATTAGCGAGGTAGTGTTAAGAACAGAGGACTGAGTCTTAGAGGGAAAATCCTCACTTGGCCCCTTCTCTGTTCCTTTTTTGGAAAAGGAGAAACTGGAAGGGAAGATTTCCAGCCTCCCGCTCCCTCTCTTTTTAGTCACCTTTAACGACACGCAGGGAATATGTGGGAAGTATATATATATATATATATATATATATATGTCAGTATTCATGGAAAACCACATGTTTAGCATAAACTGCAGTTTCATCATCTGACTTGATTTCATGTAGAAGAAAAGAAAACAAAATAATGATTAAGTTATTATTTTTACTTAAATATTTGCATTTATTTTTGACAAAAAAGAATACCAAATATTTGTCAAAATGTGAGTTAGTGTCACTGATTTATACTAAATGAAACTGTCAAATGAATATAAATCATATATCACACATAAGTAGCCTGCTCTGGGAGTAAATGAAAATTATGTAAACCATTGTTTTCTTACCCAAGTTGCATGAGTAGTATTTCTTATACTTAATTTGTGAGTGATATGAGGTAAAACAAGGCATTACACAAAATGAAAGTGTCTCAGAACACTTACTGCAAAGGTATGAGGTCCACTACCTTTTGCAAAGTCCTTTTCGTTTCTTTTTACACTGATGGTAAAACACTACAAACACAGTAGTTTGGTTATGATTCTTATCCTCGTTCTGTAATGGGAAGTGTTTTTTCCTGTAGTAGACTGATCAGGCCCTGTACACCTGTTGAGTGCTCAGGGTTTGAACATGTAGGAGTGTTTAAGGCATGCATGGGATAGAGTGAATTGAAATGTTGTGGTGAAAAGGGGTTAACATGTTGTTAATGGACTGAACCAGGGCATATAAAGTGGTTAGGGAAAATCTTGGAAGTCTGTGGGGACTGGTTGTAGATAGGGGAGTTGTGGTTTTGGTGCATTATGCATGACATCTAGAGAATGAATGTTAGTGAATGAGGTCATTTCTTTGCCTGTTCCTCACACTGTCTCACTAACTAGGGAAATGGAGAACAATTATGAATAAAAAATGTGTAGTAGTGTGGGATTATGTGGCATCATCTGATTTGTACATCTTTATACAATACTATTATTTTTCATACCCAACTGTTTCTCCAACCTTTGTTTGGAAGGTCAAGGACAAATGAACAATGGATTTATTTACATTCACCAAGTTTTTAAACAAAACCAGAACCTAACATTCATAGCCAAGCCCCACAGACCATTCATGGTTTACCTCTATCACTTCAAATGTTCTGTTTCAGCCACTGACAGCAAGTCAGCCCCGATGTATATGATGTGATATGTAGGGTTCATCAAGCACTCTGAGGGATGAACCAGGATATTGAAGTGGTCATGGTATGGGCTTTAGTGCTATCAGTAGGCTGAACCCCCCCCCCCAAAAAAAAAAAAAAAGAAAAAAAGAAAAAGAAAAAGGGGTACCATAAACCCATAAACCACATTGGCAACTTTGATGACACTATAAGGGAGTTGTTGTTCGGCTGATTAGGACCAAGGGGATTTACATCCAAGCAGAACCAGCAAATTGTAAAAAAAATAATAGCATTTCTGTAAAACTGAATGATGAAAGTGTTGAATAAAATTTCTGAAAATTCATGCTACAAATTATAGTGTACCGAATTCTTTCTCACACAGTTGTTCATTATTGGATTTTTCTCATTTAGGTAACCATTATTTTTAAAAGTCATTACCTTTACCTTTTGAATGTGTGAAGTTGGGTGTTCCTTGGGAAGTACATGCATTTGATGGTATGCTTGTTATTTGTAATGAAAACTGTTATTAACAGAGGAAATATTGATGTGTTGAATTGGATTTCAAAAGAGATTATGTTATGTGAAAAGATTGATAAAGAGTATAGTTAAGTAAATCAGATAAAGTGAAGGGAAGTAAAGGGAATGAGAAATCAGATAATGTGCTTGAGATGGGGGTAAGGAGGTGTAATCTTGTTCCTTGAAAGAGTTCCCACTTGATTAACGTTGTTGTGAATATGGAAAATGTTTATGTGGATACAGATATTATTATTATTGTTGTTGTTGTTGTTATAATGATATATATATTATTTCATAACTCAGTGTTGCCTTTTATGGGGCTTTTGCAGCTTCAAGACTGCAGTCAGTGCAGGAGTAGGGAAATAATGGATTCCTTTAGAGCACGAAGGTCCTTGATGGAACTTTACTTTTTTTTGTCTAATGACAGTGAAACAGCCTCAGCATAGGTGACTACTCACTTGTGATGAAACCTCTTGCAGGTTGAGGCTGGTAACCCCTTCATATGAATAGGTACTATGCATCACTTAGCACAAGAATTATTTTTTTACAGATGTGTTGGTATTAATGGTGACCAGGCACAGTTCCAAGTACTGGTTGAAGAACTACTCAGGGACAAAGGATATCCAAAGATTGAAGAATACAATAAGAGGCAAAAACGATTAGAGATAAAGAAGAAATTTATAGAAGGCATGTCTGTTGAGGAGTTTTTGGAATATTTTGAGGATCCTGAGAAGGTATGTTTGTAATTTTTGAGAAATGTAGATGATTTGCAAAATGGATAGGTTATATGGGGAACATGGCTGCCCTTTAGCATGTGTGAGCCCATAGGCTGAACATATAGTGAGAAATCCCCAACATTAACTTGCTACTAAAAGCCCTATATTCCCTAAAATTGTGTGTACTAGATGCTCATACAGCCATTTAAAACATTGACTAGATCACCTACAGGAAGTAATTGGTTTATATTTAGATTTGAACATACAATCTCTGCTTTTCACTCATAGCACATGACAGCTTTTAACTCATTCAACTCATACTTCATAACTCTAGCCCTGCTCTTGGCAGAATGGTTAGAGCAGTTGATAGAAGTAGTGGGTAGGAACATTAGGCAGAAGTTTTAGGTGGAATTAGTTGGTTAGAACATTAAGCAGGAATATTAGATAGAAGTAGTCAGTAGGAACATTAGGAAACACTATGCTAGAGTTTACCCCTGGCAGTGGCCTATTAAGGGTGAGGCACAAGCTTAAGAACCAGCAATGGAGTTCACCAGTTTAGGAGACTATTTTTCTTTGGCCATCCCTTTAGGGAATTCCCAGAGGAATAGGGATCAGAGTCATAGATAGCGAGATATAAAGCCCATACTTAAGAAATGGAAGTGCATAATGTGAGAAGCATAAATTGGATTAAATCAATAAGAATATATTTGCTTTTGTATTGGGAAAGGCTTTTATAAAAGTTGATCCTTATCAGCAACCCATGCATTACACTACTTTATTGTAAGATTGCAAAATGCACATACAGCATCTTGTTACGCTGGTTCTTGTTAGCAATGTTTTCTTTTCAATCTTCGATGTTCATCCATCAGATATTGTCATCATATTTACAGTTTTCATCTAAGTGTAATTTATTGATTTATGTTTGGCTAGCCTGTATTTTTGTAATATTGGCATTACTGTGTGTTTTTAATACTAGTATTGCTCAACAGGTCTTTTGTGATGTAGAAAAGTCGATGAGTCCGACATACGTGGAAAATGCTCGTGCTCAGCTGAAACGAGACCTGCCATACCAGTTCAGCAGGGATATTGATAATGAACTCAGGAAACACAACTACCATTACTTACCCACGCTCAGAGCATTAAAGGTAAAAGATTATTAGTTCATTTAAACTTGAAGCTGCTCCCTAATATTCATCATATTTAAAACAACTTCGAGGCCTTTCTTGGTCTGTTCTTGGCGATACCTCACTAACACAGGAAATGAAGATCAGGCTTGGTACTCCACACAAACTCCCATGACCCTCCTCATGTTATAACCTCCCCACATTGACCCAATTGATCAAAAAATGTGGAAATGCTTAAGGAATAGGTACATCTTACTTGGAGGTTCATTCCTCATGAGGATAAAAAAAAAAGTCATGACCTTCCTCATGTTGTCATGCATTACTGTATCAAGTTTGATGTTGATTGATTTAGAAAAGTGGGAAATGTCAAGTTTCATAGCAAAGTTCAGTTTTCAGCTACAGTTTGACATGTGGTCATGTAACATTATGTGCAGGTGCGCATTGATTAGCACTTCAGAACCTTAGCTAAAGTAGGTTGCCTTGACCAAATTCTTACATTTCAGAGCTTAACTCTGTAATATGAGGATATGCATGATTTACCAAGGGATCCCTTTAGTTTGCCTTAATAGTGAAGAGGAAGAACTGCTCTGCTTCCCTCATCATCCAAGTCTGTGTCCATCAGTGTGTGTGTCTACACTTTGGTTAAGTGTACATCCAGGTTCCAATCTAAGCCATTGTATGATGTAACATTGTACCAGATGCATATTGATGAGTGTTTCATTATCCCAGCAAAAGTAGGTTGCCCTGCCATGAATTTCATGGCTCAGAGGTGAACTTTGTTATCAGAAATTACCCATATTATAGTGTGACTCACTAAAGGTATAAATTACGTTGGGTTTTATAGTCTGATTCATATCTGTACATTTTTTTGATATGATACATATTGCTGACGCGGGAAACAGCGATCAAGTATAATAATAATAATAATAACATATCATGATACTTGCTTGTCATAAAATGACCAAACAAATTTGAAATATGAGAATTGAGCTGAAAGTCAAATATATATCATGAACCTTTGAATGCCTTTTGAATGTTTTCTAATTTCTGATTCATCTCTGTTAGAGTGGCTAATTTTGTGTAGATGAATGAAATATTCACTGCATTAGACTATTACAAAAGTTCAACTCCTAGACAGTGTAATGCATTGGATTGTATATATTTTATGAAATAATGCTTTTATTAATAGAATGAAGAGCAGTTGGAAAAAATTTCCTTTCACTATTTTCCTTTCCTGTCAATTGTATTCTCCTATTTTGTGGTCCCTCTAGTGTTATAAGTTTTGTATCATGGTATATATTGTATTGATGACCATCGCACTGATTCTTCGACTCTGCTTTGTCATGATATTTTTAGAAAAATTAGATGTAGTTATGATTTTGCACTTTACATATTGACATTTTATTTATATTTCTTGATCCATTTTTCATGATTCAGTATATATAGAAATAGGTATAGAATCAACAGAATTATTGCTTTATGTGAACTTCAGTGTTATGGGATTCATTTATGATATAAGAAGTAGTGATTATGGATGCAAATATCTCAGCTGTATTCAGACAAAATACATTTTAATTCATCTTTGAATATGATACAACTGGCTTTAAGTGTTAGGAATAAATTGTTAAATGTGTTATTAATTCACTTACTCCAAATCAGGAAAGTTCAGAGTTGGGTCGCCGCAAGACAAAACGTACATCATCCCTTAAAGAGAAAGACCTTGATGACATATTCATAAAGGAATTATGTTATGTCCGCATGCAAACAGAAATCAAGGAACACCTTTTGAAAAGAGAAGAGAACAAGAGAAGAGCATTCATGTGGGTAAGCATAAAAGGGCTAAGTAGTAATTTTCATGAGGTTGTCATTCCAGAAATGAGTGTCTTATCTGCTTAAGTTAGACACACAAGGATAATTCCAACATAGCATTCATTTTTCAAACATTGTGCTTTATCAAGAAAAATAGCAAGGCAGTTTTGTAATGTAAGTTATAGAGCAGCCAGCATGTGTGATGAGTGTGAATCACTGTAGCAATTGAAGTTTGGCAAAAGAACTTAACATTGCTGGTAATTAGTGGAGTTAGAAACTGCTTCAGTGTTGCTGATTTTAAGGAACTTTGAGAGGAGGTTGAAAATGATGGATGGATACTGGTTAGTACAGCATATATTTGTTGTGGTACATATTGTAAATTCCTGATGCAAGAGTTTTCCAGTTTTATGAATGCCAAATGATGAAACTTTTCCTATTTATGATACGGATGATTTTAAATTTTTATGTATATTGCTGTCATTGTGATTGTTTCAAGTACAGACAATTCTGATAAGTGAGACTGAGTGGCTTGCTTTTGTGGGTATGCATTAAAGGATGGCTGATGAATGTTCACCCCATTTTGTTAAGTTTATGATGTTTGATTATTTTCAGGCAAGAGCAACACATCAGTTGCAAGAGTGTGGTTGTTGCTTTGATGATGAGGTGTTAGAAGAAGATATGGAGACTTGTAATGCTACTGGCAGTAAGCACAAATTTTGTGTTAATTGTATAAGAAGGTAAGTTAGCACAATTTACTTGAACTAGCAGGAATGCAAAGTTTGATTTGATATTTTGAGAAACAAAACTCAATAGTGAGAAATGAATATGAAATTAACCTGCTGTACACAATTACTTTGAAGTTTCAGTAATGAATTTTTATGCCATAATTTGAGTGTAAAGATTTCTTTCTTTCCTTCTTTCTTTCTTCCTTTTTTTTTTTTTTTAAAAGACTGGGCAAGGTAATACTTTTTTCTTGAAGGTTCAAGCTGTGAGGAATTTTGAATGAGAGATAGGCAGAAACTGGGTCTTGGAGGCGTTAAGCTTAACCAGATTTCGTCTATGCCACATTTTCCTCAGTGCTCCCAGAATCTTTTCCTCCTCACCCACCCTATGACTTACCTTAGCTTCCATGGTTCTGTTTGCTGGTATGCCCACTCTCATGTATCTAAAACACTTCACTTCCACCAGGTTATCTCTGTTCAGAATTACACACCAAGTAAGTTGTCTCTGCATTTTTAGACATAATAACACATAATAACACGTATACACTTCCAAACTTAGACATCAGCTTCTGCAGTTTCTCATTCTTTTCTGCCACCTATACAATGTCATCAGCAAACAACTAGCTTTAAAAAAGAAATTAGGAACCTACATCATAGCAAGCTATGATATATATTGTTAAGGTAATAAAGTTCTTTATGTGATTCTCATCTTTCAATGTCTCTTTTGATTGTTAATTCTCTCTTGAGATCTTATTCTGTTGTTTTCTTTCTTTGTATTCTTATTTAGGCAATTGCTATTTCCTTCCCTTTGACCCTCTCAAGATCTTATTTATGTATCTTGATGTAAAAAATTTTTTTTCCAGATTTGCAGAGGAAGAGATAGGTCAAGGTCGGACAAGCTTTAGGTGCCTAGATGGTGAATGTACAGCAGAATTTTCTCTCAATACCCTTAAAAAAGTCATGAAGCCAGCAGTGTTTTCCAACCTTCTTGAACGAAAGCAGCTAGAGGAGATAGCAGCAGCAGGGATTGAGGATTTGGTAGCTTGTCCGTTTTGCAATTTCCAGACAATCATGCCTGACAAAGAAGATAAAGTGTTTAAATGTCTCAACCCAGAATGTATGAAGGACTCCTGCAGGTAGATATATTTACTAGTTTGTCTTTCAGGCCTTATAAGGTAAATATAGAGCTATAAGTTTACTCTTTCCTTCACTTTCAAAACTATGGTGTACACAGGCTCAGTCGTGTGTATTAAATCAGATGGAACTTAACATTTATGTCTATATGCCGTTACAAAAGGTCATCACACCCCAGCCACACTCATTATTTTTGGGTATGCAGTTACAGGAAATCATTCAGTCATCAGTTCATTTGCTCTCCAGCCATGGTCATCTCACAGTTTTGATGCTATGCAACAAAGAGAAAACTTACAATGCAGGTGGTCATTCAACTGGTGTGAATGGTGAATTATGAATTACAAAAGTTTATTTATTTTGTGAAGACAAGATTCATATGTGCATATTACATTATCAAGATTTTTTTACATTTTTAGATGATTTTGTGATATCTCTTCATGCTCAAATGCATTCAGATTTTATGATTGTACAGAGGAGCTTCAAGAGCAGTGGTCACATTTGATTGATGTGTTATGCACATAGCAAATATGAGGTTCATTCTCAATCCTTTCACTATTTTGGTTGCCTGTACACCATAGTCAGTTTTTGATTACTTATGTTAGCATTGGCAGTGTGGGACAGTAGGTTCCCCTCACCTTTCCTTAATTTTGCATGACTTGCTGCTGCTTACTGACCCTCTTGGAGATGATACCATCAGTTGGGGATGATTTGCAATATACCCAGAAGGGGTATGTCTCAAAAGGTGTCAAAATTGTAGAATGAGGAGGTATAGCTTGAAAAACAATGAAGTAAGAAAAATATTTTGAGAATATATTTCTGGTGATGGTATAAACACTTTTGATAACATTTCAATAGTAAACATGATGATTCAGTTGCATACCAAAAAAATTAGAAAATAAGGGAAAAAGAACTTTTGGTAAAACTGCAAATATACTGCATTGAGTGAATTTACACTGGCACCATGGGGTGGCCAATCTCTAAACAATTGCAGCATCTCCACCCTCCACTGTAATTAGTGTTTTAGTTTGTTTTCGTGTATTGTTTATCATGTATTATATATTCATTCTTTGTCACTACATATTGCTGATGTTGATATAAGATTGATTACCATATACAGTATTACAGAGTAATCATTTGTGAACAAATGTATATAAAAAAAGAATTATGGAAGATCAAACACAACAGCAAAAATTATTACATAACATGAGGGTGCAGATTCTCTACAGGCATCCTTGACATATCCACATGTACTTTCCAGTATATGTTAAAAAGTTTAGTCTTTAATATTTGGACCTGATGTGTGGGATGCCACTGCAAGTATTAATGGCTACATATTTTGCCTTGAGAGCAGAGGTGACCATTTCAAGAATTTGTCCTCATGGGAGATCATCCATTCCCAGTTTAAGAGAACCTTGTATGAGGTTAGCTGCATTCTACAGTTTAACACACAAAATCACCAAATTGCATTACAATGATAATATTATACATTTCAGAAACAAATATTTATAGTAGAGTGTAAAGAAATATGATTATGTGGGTGAACATGACGGTGTACATATATACTTAAAGCACCAAAATGGTTAGAAAATTTAGATAATATACAGTTTGTAGTGTATTACAACTTTAATGATGTCTGACAAAGAACCAAATACTTTTACAGCACACACCTTAAAGACAGTATTGATGATAAAGAGGGATCTATAAGAGTTTTAAGTATTAGAATTTTATCAGTCCAAATTTGCACACAAACATTATTTTCATCCAGTAGTAATGAGAATTTTACACATAACCCTAGGGCCCCTTTTATGGAGATCCTGTAGTTGTAAGGCTGCACTACAATCAGAAGCAAGGAAATGGTGGACTCATTTATGATGAAGATCCTTGACGAGACTGTACTTCCTTTAATCAAATTACTTTCACTAGCGCTTTAACCTCAAGCTGGGGGAGTCAGGTAACACCGTAGTTAATGATTGAATAGCACTTGATTCTGTTAATAGTCTGTATAGCATTCACAAGTATATTGTATACTCATGCAATATTAAAGTTTATGTACTGTACTGAACCTCCTAAGAGCCAATGGTGACCATTTTAAAACTTCTCCTGGATGATGCTTTTTTATGGAGCATACAATTTCATGTAGATTTTTTTTACAGGCATTTTCAAAATGAAATGCTCATTGATTGGAATTTGTTATAATTTGGCAGTATTATAACCCTTACTGTGCCAAATTGCTGAGGTTAAAGCATCAAGAATTCAGAATGCTTTGGATCTGCATAGTGCCAGATTTTGTATTTTCCGGAATTCTAAGTGTAGTTAAGAAATACTTTTAAAATATATTTACTTACTGTGCATCAAATAAGTTTCTGATTTTGGATATTTTCATTATTTGATGATGTACTGTATGTGTTTTCACTGATAAAGTGAATTAAGAGTATATTATTTGTACTTTGATATTTCAGATATAAAAAATACCATCCCATTTTCCCTTAAACAGATTTTGTAAAGAGCCCAACCATGTTCCATTACGGTGTGAGGAAGTTGAGAAACAGCATCAGAGAGATGCTCGGACCTTCATGGAAAATCGCATGACTGAGGCAATGGTCAGGTAGGTCTTCCTTGAGTTGAAGTGTTAACACATTAGGATTACGAATACACATGTACATATTCATACTTGCTCGCCTCCATCCATTCATGGCGCAACCCTGCCCCACAGGAAACAGCTTTGCCACCCCTTGCGACAGTAAGGTAGCGCCAGGAGACAGATGAAAAAAGGCCACATTCACTCACACTCAATCTCTAGCTGTCATATGTAATGCACCAAAACCACAGCTCCCTATCGACATCCAGGCCTCACAGGCCTTTCTGTGGTTTACTCCAGATGTTTCACATGCCCTGGTTAAGTCCATTGACAGTATATCAACCCCAGTATACCACATTGTTCCATTTCACTCTATTCCATGCACACCTTTCATCCTCCTTTTTATTCAGGCCCCGATCGCTCAAAATCTTTTTCACTCTATCCTTCCACCTCCAATTTGGTCTCCTGCTTCTCCTTGTTCCCTCCACTTCTGACACATATATCCTCTCTCAACCTTTCCTCACTCATTCGTTCCATATGTCCCAACCATTTCATCACACCCTCTTTTTTATTACCACACATCTCTCTTACCCTTACATTATTTACTCAATCAAACCATCTCACACCACATATTTTCCTTAAACATATCATTTTTCTTCTTTTTTTAAATACATATTTGCCACTTCCCACATGAGAGAGGTAGTGTCAAGAACAGAAGACTGAGCCTTATAGGCAAAATCCTCACCTGGGCCTCCTTCTCTGTTCCTTATTTTGGAAAAGTTAAAAAACAGGAGGGGAAGGTTTCCAGCACCCTGCGCCCTTCCCTTTTAGTCGCCTTTTACGACACACAGGGAATACGTGGGAAGTATATATATATATATATATATATATATATATATATATATATATATATATATATAGATATATATATTTGCGTGTGCGTGTGTGTGTGTGTGTGTGTTACTATCAATAACATTTCTCCCATACAGGTGTTATGTTTGTCGTGAGGTCGAAGCATTATTAGCGTAACCATCACGCATTCAGTGTAGCCAGTAAAAGGGTAGTATAGCCAGATACATTCTCTGTAACCAGAAGAGGATCAGTATCGCCAGGGGCATGCATGTGAGCCGGAACTGATGAAAGGAGTGGTGGTCATTCGTCAACAGAAGACATTTTGTGCTCGTCCAGGGACAACACTCCATTTATGTTGGACTAATCGAAAGACATCAGGTTAAACCAACAGTTAATCACACACACACACACACACACACATACACATACACACACACCCACACATGTGCCTCGTTGGCAAAAACAGAATAATAAACGCTAAACGCAAGTGTTCATACAAATGCAGAAAAGCGACGCAGGTGTTACGTGTGTGCAGAGTACTGCGGTATTATTATTAACTCCCGCATTGTGTTCATTGCTGGTCATCGAGCCATACCTAAGGTAACGGCGTTAGTCTTCATATATTCCATTTCCATGAAGGTCACTTAAAACTTGGCGACACAGACGTGACTAATCCAACCATGCAAGCAACAGTACAGGTCACACAACGTCTGGTCAGATCGACATAATCTTAATCAGCGAGAAATGATAAGAAAAATCATTTCCACGTTTCTAGATAATGTGAATCATATTGTTCAGCACATGATGTAATCATCACAGTAAGACTGACACTAGCACTGGAGGCAGTGCAGTTTCGAGATTTTGTTTGGGTTTAAAGACGGGAAGAGACAAGTGGATGTGTGAAGTGATCGTCATACTGGAATTAGAGCTGTTCGTATGCACAAATTAGGCTGTGAATGCTCTAGTTTACAGGTCTAGACAGTTCGAACACTGGACTGTACACGAGTGTGACAAAAGCTTAGAATCTTATGATTTAGTGTATGATTACCCCTACTTGAAATGATACAAAGATAATGAAGATATAGGATATGGGGAAAGATGATAACAGGGTTAAGGAACTTCTTGGTAGTAAGGATCTATCTATCTATCTATCTATCTATCTATCTATCTATCTGTCTATCTATCTATCTATCTATCTATCTATCTATCTA
>JAYMFT010133292.1:0-21862 GCA_038088735.1 Panulirus argus | reverse complement strand
TTAGAAACCAGACGAAACCTCTCAGTACCTGCCTGGCCACACATTAGAAACCAGACGAAACCTCTCAGTACCTGCCTGGCCACACATTAGAAACCAGACGAAACCTCTCAGTACCTGCCTCGCCCCACTCTGGAAGCCTTGTAAAACCTCTCGGCGCGTGGATAGAAAATATCATCAACAGTACTCAAATGAACACACCACTGCACATGTAATTTGTACAACAAGGAACGGATACTGAAACGCTATAAGTTATATGAATACATGAAAAATGTAAATTCATTTACGCTGGAATTAACGAAATGTTGTAAGAAACGTCAGCTCCTGGTGTTGGTTAAGTTCGTACACAGACCACCACAGATTTACACTGAACACAGACCACCACAGGTGTAGGAAGCGTACACCAGGTACACCCGGGGCAGACTGACCATGACCCCAGTCTTCCCCCAGCGGCACACCACTCGCATTTGCTGGCAAGTTCGTAGAGTAAGCTGCCTATACGTGCCTGTAGTTACCCTAAACGTGTTTATACATGTCCAGTGACCCTCTGTATACTCATGATAAATATCAAGATTAATACTAATACTGATAGTAATACTACTACTACTGATAATGATAATAATGATGATAACAATAATGATAATAATAATTAATGATAATAATTATGATGATGATAATGATGATAATGATTAAGTCTACAGGACTGACCACAAACAAAGACTGAAAATGTACAAAGAATATACACACAATAAGGAGAAAGAGAGAGAGAGAGAGAGAGAGAGAGAGAGAGAGAGAGAGAGAGAGAGTCTTCACAAGAACATTGGGTCCACATTGGTTGGGACTGGCGGGGCGGTTCTTGGCGGTCTGTGCCAACTGTAAAGACCTGATGATGTTTGTTGCCGCAAGAGCAACGAAATCACTGTCTACTGCCCATCGTGTGGGCGTCGGCCGAAAAGGGAATACCCGTGTGGGGGTATGGCTGGGGACACACCGTGTGAGGGTATGGCTCTGGGACATAGTAAGCAGTAGGGCAGCCTTGGAGGGAGTCAGTCTGCCCACCGGTCATCCTTGGAGCGTTCCTGTATCATTAAGCTATAGTCCCCCTCCCCCCTTCCAACCCCCCTGCTCTTTCATATAGCTGACCTTCATTTCTTTCACTTCCTTTTTTCACAGTTTTCGTTATCGTGTCATCATGTCATCACATTCCTTTTGTTCACAGCAACCCAACTTTCACATTTTCCTCATCTCTAAGACCAGACCAGCCTCTGGAGTTTCTCTCTGGAGTCAGCCACCGGCGCCACATCCTCTGTAAACAACTCATTCATCTCTTAAGCACCCCGACCCCAAGCCTACTGAAGCCCTCTCCGACTCTCCTACTTCACTCACCATCCCGTTCATTAACAGATCAAACAACCATGGTGACATTACATAACCTTGATGCAGACCCATCTTAACCAGGAACAACACACTCTCCTCCCATGCTCCCTCCTGAAACACACGCCGTACTCTCCCCGTGAAAACTTCACACTGCATTTAGTAGTTTTCCTTCAACACCAGATGTTCATAATGCCTTTCACTAGCTACTATATCTCTCATTCCTCATATTTTCTTTGACCCATAAATGCCACTAACCCCTTTCTTTCTTGAGGCATTTTCTTTTCTAAAAGTTCTCCAAAAGAAATATATAAGTCTTCCCCCTACCATAATAGATGGCTGTTTCCCAAGTTAGCGCGGTGGCGCCAGGAACAGCCAAGTCCGCTCACATCCATTCTTTAGCTGTTATGTGCAATGCACCGAAACTGTATCTCCCAAATCACGTCCAGGCCCCAAAGACCTTTCCATGGTTTACCCCGAAAGCTTCACATGCCCTGGTTCAGTCCATTAACAGCACGTCGACCCCAGTATACCACATCGTTCCAATTCACTGTATCCCATACACGCCTTCCGCCCTCCTGCATGTTCAGGCCCCGATCGCTCAAAATCTTTTTCACTCCAACCTTCCACCTCCAATTTGGTCTTCCCTTTCTCCTTGTTCCATTCACTTCCAGCACATACATCCTCTTTGTCACATGATCTTTCCAAAAGAAGTTCTACCTTAGTGCGCGGTCATCATACCCTCCTTGTGACCATGTCCTCCACTGACACTGATCAGTCAGCATGAATCTTTACCATCACTCTCACACTACCAGCCGTGTCACCATCACCCGCACCATCATCATCTGCACCATCAACCAACATCCCCATTTTTATCATCATCATTACGACGACCTTACCTGAAGCACATCACTTCTAGTGCTGCCCTTGTCATCACCCATTGCCACCTGTGATATCCACCATCCCAGCAGCTCTGATGATGTTGTTGTGTCATTAAGCAACTGAAAGCTCGCCTATTCTGACGTCAGAATGAACTGGGCGATCGCTCTACTGAGAGCTGAGAGCCAGCCAACTACGTCCCTCTCGACAGGAGGAGCTGCTCCTTCGACATACACGACAAAACTCTCGTCTCTCCAGCCAAGTCAAGGCTTATACAGCCCCCAAGAACAGGCTTCATGACCTAACCTGGCCGCCTTCGTATACCTAGGCATCACCGATAACAAGTCAATCAATCAGTCTCTGGCTCAGACACGGTAAGAAATCGTCGGACGCACCTGCCTTCCGTGATGCCCGGGTATATGAGGGGCGGCCAGGTCAAGTCACGAAGACGGTCTCTGGGAGATGTAAATACCTGTAGACTGGCTGGAGAGACTGGTGTAGAGACGGGTGGAGGCAGATACATTTTTTTTTTCTATGTTAGGTGAGACGGCAAGGTGGCTGGCTGTCTCTGAGCTCTAACCTTAACAGTCGCTAAGTTCATTCTGAGGTCAGCTTGAGATACTCTGTCGGTTGATTAAGGCGATGATCTCGATGGCCAGGAGCGGTGAGCTAGTTAACCATCCAGGACTACGAGATTGTAGCATTGCTGGTAATAACGTCGTGGCTGATGACACTAAACTTGGAGATCTCCCTCAGTGTACCGTCATCTGGGACCCCCCCCCCTACTTAGCGTACCATCCAGTGTACCATTCAGGAACCTTCTCGTACCATACAGGGGTAACAAAGGAGTCTGGTCCTGTCTGTAGAGCCAGCAAGACAATTTCCGGCTCAAGGTACCTGTCAAGTATATTTCAAACGTATCACTGGTAAAATGTCTGCCAAGGTATGCATCCAGTATTACGAGTGATATCAGATAAATCTAACTTTAAATACCTGTTGCAGTCAAGAGTCTTTAAACCTTTGATAATTCTGGATACCTTTGTAAAGTCAACTCTTAACCGTCTCTTTTCTGAGCAACATAAGTTTGCACTAGTCTCACAGGATTTGTTTCTCAGTTCGGGGATCAGTCTGACTAATCTAACTTTTCTCTCTTCACATCTTTCCCTCAACTTCCCCGGGGCATCTTTCAATATCAGACCGGCTTACTTTTCCCATTTGCTCTTTACTGTAAACTTTCCATGGTAGTAAATCCACTTACATACTACATGGCGTTCTTTAGTTATTTTACAGCTGACTGTTGAGCCGGAGAGAGTGGTGGGCTGGGAGGTGCCATCTGCAGTACTGTCCTCTCAGAGTCTAAAAACTGGGAGGAACTCAGGATACCTTTACCGTCCTCCAGCAGATAACTTCATCATGGACTACCAAACCTCCTGTTATTTGTCCTTCCCATGTACTCTCTTTCTCGACCCTTCCCTCCCAGCTCTCCATCCCAGTACACTCCCTCCCTCCATTCGTTTTGAATGAACTCGATATCACCTGGGAACACCTGTACACCAGCCAACACCTGTACACCAGCAAACACCTGTACATTGGAATACACCTACTATAGGTACCAATAAACTGGGGGGAGGGGGGAGGGTGGACGACCTCCTCCCTCATGTCACATCTGTGTATGTCGACGTCAGCCGACCTACAAATCTACTGGTGTTCAGGGCTTAGGTTTACCTTCCTGTTAGTCTCCGAGGCTGGGGTTTACCTTACTGCTGGTCTCCGGGGTTAAGGTTAAACAGTTAGAATATTCGAGGATGAAATTAGTGAATCTTTCTTTTATAATCGTTACAACTGTCTTACGGTGCTTATGTCCGACAGACAGACGGACGGAGAGACAGACAGACAGACATAACGGCAACGAGGTAAGGCCTCAGGACAGCCCACGTTGCCAGGATCGGTCCCCGACCCTTCTCGTAAACCGTAAACTAAGGGAGAGCCCACGGCCTCTGCTGCCGATTTATATTATACACAGAAGTTGGTACTGGTGGTGGTGGTGGTGGTGTGTGTTTGTGTGTGTGTTGGATGGGTCTGGACTGGTGACAGACGAGTGTGCAGAACCGATGTACCAGACAAGTCAGTAAGGAAGGTATGGACTTATCGAAGCCTAGACGATGGAAAATAGAGAGAGAGACCGTTGTCACACACTACGGCAAGTTCTACAGTACACAGCAACTCTAATCAATACCTTCAGTTCGTGTCTAGAACCTAGATTCCAGGAGCATTCCAAGAAGTCCCTCCAATCTGGCCTTTCAGCTTCCTGGACACGCCATTGACGGAGAACATTCCAGTAATCCAGCAGCACAAAACTTGGAGTACTACACCAGCAACATTCTAACGTACACTACACAGTTCCTCACATGATAACATCAAAAATAATCCGAAACCAAATGCTACCCACAAACCGAGATGTCAGAATGGCAAACCATAGCTATCATAAACAACAAGATAAAAAAGCAGAACATGCCAAAAAGTTGCAGAGCCACAAAGGCATAGCAGTCCTAAAAAATTGCCCTTCGGAAAAGTGCCAAAACACACAATGACAGTCAGACAAAAGTTTAGTTACCACAAAAGCCCAAATTACAACAAAAGACTTAAAAAAAAAGTCTGACTGGAAGACTTGGGCCCACAGGTCCCGGACATAACAGCCTTGTCACACGATGCACAAAACAAAAGCTCCAGTTACACAAAATCTCTAGTTACCCAAAAACTTTTGATGTATAAAATTTAACAAAAGGAAATGACGAAAAAGGAAAAGCAAGATAAAAAGATTAAAGTAGCTGCTAAACAGTTCAAGAAAGTCACACACAAGTCAACAAGGGAAGATAATTACGCAAAAACAAATAAGATTTGTGCTGTTGTCCCATGACGACAAAGACAACCGCACGAAACCCCAGTTGGTATGAGAGGCGGCTCGACGCTCTGGATGTTACACAAAAGGCACGGGAAAGTCGGTCTTCGGCTGTTTTGTAATTACCTCTTATATGCCCACCTTAATTACCTGTCATATGCCCACCACCTTGCTATTTGAGGCACTCAAGAGCGAGAGAGACAAAGGCAGAAACCAGGAGATCCTCACTGTGCTGTTGTGTACAGCTGTTATGATTGTATGCTTTTTGGTGTAGCTTCTTATGTACGTGCACTACGTCTGTCTGTCATCATGTGTTTGTATAAGCGTGCAAGTTTTCTACACCCGTGGGGCCCCATCTCTTGAACATTTTCTTTTATCAAACAACTTTTCTTACTCCTGTATACTGTTCACATCTACAGTATCAACACACAGTGTATTCCCTTCATCCAGTACTCTCATACTATAGATGCATTTCTTTACATCTTGTCTAACAAGTTTCTCCCTTAATCTCACGTTATATCCTTACATTTCTCAAAGCACTGTTACAAACTTGGAGGTACTGATCAACTTGCCCTTCAATCTTCTCTCTTCCGTGCTGGACAAATTCATGGCCTTTAATGTCGCACTGTAACTAAACCTTTTTTTTTATTCCGTTACTATGTTGGTTGCCTTCTGTAGCTGAGGTCACTTGAAAACTTATGAAGTGTATTCTAGTTTTGGCATGTGAACGGCTGCTGAATATTTCCTTATCCATACACCTAGTGTTACTCAAATATTTGCCGCCAGACAGTTTTTCTCCACTATTCTCTTAACGTGGGGTTAGGTTGTGTCACCCCTAAGCGAGAGAGAGAGAGAGAGAGAGAGAAGCACCGTGATCATCTCAGCGTTGCTTGCCTTGTCCCGTCGTCTGCCAGGATGGGCCAGACGTCTCCGGTCTGGCCCATCCTGGCTCAAGGTCCCTCAGGGACCAAGAAGGAGGTGTGACCAAGGAAACTGGGAAGGTCATCTCCGAACTCCTCTTTATATCTATAAAGGGTAGGCCAAGGTCTATCGTCTGCAACAGCCACATGTCGAGGACACTGGTCTTCAGTAGGGTCATCTGCCATGACCTCACACGAGTGGTATGACGAAGATGGCGAGCCTGAGGGACACCTTTTGCTTCGTCCAGTTTACGAGACAGGATCGAATGACGTACGACCCTAGCGTGACACGAGGTCAAGCCGGTGGTACCTAAGGCCAAATCATTCTTTTGCGCCGGCATCTGTGTCGAATCTGGAACGTTTAGGAAAATATATATAAAAAAAAAAAATACAAACATACGAATGACAACGCAAGACGTACACCAGACAGATTCCACAGACGATGCCTGGAGCCGGTTAACAGGAGGCATTTTATTTACTACAGGCAGACGTCAAGGTCGTCTAGCGTACAGTTTACACAGACACTCATAAACAGTTAGAGCTTCAAACCTGAGCCACGGACCGAGAACTTAAGCCACGGACCGAGGATATGAGCCACGTACACGTACACTACCTGTAGGATGTGACCGGTAAACAACGCTACCCTGAAGGAGGCCACAGCTGAAGTATCTGACTGAAGACCACCCTTCCTTGGGCTCCGGAGGTCGTCATTACCCGTTCAGGAACTGGTCGTTCGACGGAGGAGATGAGGTACTGGACAGTACAGTGGACAACTGTATAACCAACTGTTGTACATAAGCAGATATTCTGGTTACAACTATCCAGGGACCAAGTCCCCAAAGTCACCAGGTGGGGCCCAGCCTGAGGTCCCGCCCCCTGCGGGCAGACTGTCTCTTGGACGCCCTAGTGTCGGCCATCACAGGAACCAGAGGGCCCCCAGCCTAAGTCTCACACTAGCGAGTGTATCCTGCACTTGAGGCACTACGTCTGGCTAAGGCACATAGTCACACACTCACACTCAAGACAAACACACGGAAGTAACTCACATTTAACACGGAAAATATTCTTCAAGCACAAAAAACGTTTGCAAACGCTGAGAACGCTCTGGAAATACTGATATCAGTTCGGAAGTACTGGAAACATTGCAGATTACTTGGAAAATCCGAAGAGGCCCCGCTCCCCCCTCCATTCCCGGACTGGCCTTGTCTGGAATGCTTAAAACCTCTCGACCTTATGTTTTATGTAATATTTAGCATGAGCAAGAAGGACCTCTCTCTCTCTCTCTCTCTCTCTCTCGAAGATTTAAAGACATAAAAAAGTTTATTTTAATCCTAAACAGTAGTGCCACGTCTTAAGGTTGTTAAGTTCTGTTGTCTTCATCGCGTCCTGGCGCCAGACTCTACCATCATGGACGATATTAACACGTCCATAACTCACAAGGATATTCCCGCGTCTGTAATTCTGAGTGGCGTTCAAGTGCGGTCAAACAGTGGTGTGTGTACACCTGGCTATAATCAAACAGTGGTTTACCTTTGGCTATAACAGGTCGTCTATGCGACCATGCTAGTAATAACAGAAGGAATATCATTGCTTCCCTAATCACCTGGTCCTCTTGCTGGTTAACCCATCTCCTCCTCCAGGTAAGGTTAGGAACCATTTTCACCAGGCATGGGTAAAGGCCATCTCATCTACCAGGAAAGATAGGAGGTCATCTGAAGCAGGCAAGATCAAAAGTCAGTTTCTCCAAGAGGAGACCTAAGTTCTAATATTTGAACAAGAGTTCAATTCAGAGTTCACTTCATTTTAAAGGAGTCGAAATTTCCTTCAAAAACTCCATAATTCTACCAGAATTTTGTGAGAGTTGATTGGCCGAGAGGAACGTGTAATCCCAACCTGCAACAACTGCAGGAAAAAAAAAATCCTCCGTCTGAAAAAGTTTCGCCCGTGTTAGGTCTCCGAGGAGCAGGTCGGGAGATGTTTGTAATCGTCGAATAAGACTTGGTCAAACACATGCGTCGTCACCCACGGGAAGCATGGATCCCAGCATCACTCACCAAACACTACACAGTTCTTCATTTCAAATTCAGTCGAACACCAACAAAGTAAAGCTTACTGTCTTCCTGAAGTTGAGGAAATCCCTCCTAGATTATCAGAGGAGGACCTCATCTACCCATTAGAGGAGGACCTCATCTACCCATTAGAGGAGGACCTCATCTACCCATCAGAGGAGGACCTCATTTACCCATCAGAGGAGGAACTCATCTACCCATCAGAGGAGGACCTCATCTACCCATCAGAGGAGGAACTCATCTACCCATCAGAGGAGGACCTCATCTACCCATCAGAGGAGGACCTCATTTACCCATCAGAGGAGGACCTCATCTACCCATCAGAGGAGGACCTCATCTACCCATCAGAGGAGGACCTCATCTACCCATCAGAGGAGGACCTTATCTACCCATCAGAGGAGGACCTCATGTACCCATCAGAGGAGGACCTCATCTACCCATCAGAGGAGGACCTCATCTACCATCAGAGGAGGACCTCATCTACTCATCAGAGGATGACCTCATCTACCCATCAGAAGAGGACTTCAACTACCCATCAGAGGAGGACCTCGACTATCCACCCGAGAAGACCCTCATCTACCCCCAGTGGATGACCTCAAATCACCCGCCAGAGGATAACCTGAACTACTGATGAGGAGTGACTGTAGGCCACAACTACACTAACATAAGGAACCAGGGTTTAAAACTAAACTATGACAGGAGTTACCAAAACCCGTAGAAATAACCCACACTGGCTTAATGACCAATCGAAGGGAAGACACGCACAGCAAAATGTTTACCCAATACCTTCTGCAAACACTCTTCACAAGACCATCTAGTGAACGGAATATACATTAGCAAAGCTTCAAGAGGCAAACGCTTTACGTACCACCTCGATACATTCCCCACATCCTGAGAGACAAACGCCAGCATTAGCTCAGGCAATCATTACGAGGCACGCCAGAACTAATGTTTACTAATATCTTTTCAGCTGATGACAACCACGGGTCCGATGAGGCAAGGCATTGGACACTGGCTTTATGAGGCAAGAAACTAGCCACGGGCCTCTTGAAGTAAGTTACTAACCACTGGCTTCGTGATGCAAGCATCTGGCCACAGGCCTTACCATGAGGCAAGACACTGGTCATGGGTCTGAGAAAGCAAGCCGCTAGCCACTGGTCCCATGAGGAAAACCATTGGCGACTGGCCTCACGAGGCAAGCCGCTGGCCAGGGGCTTATGAAGCATGCTATGGGTTTGGCTTGGTGTATCAGTCGAGGGTGTGAGCAGCGAGGATAAAGCTTGGTGTATGGTACAACGGCGTATGGTACACTGGTTAGTAAGTTTCATCACTGTCTTTCCCAGCCCACATGTTAGGGCGTGGACTTTAAAGGTACTCGGCAAACATGCGTCAGTTCACAGTAACACTGACGAGCATGAGGCAAGTGAAGTAAGTAAAGCGAAGGCTTCAGCGGGCCAGGGTACAGGTATGTGTGTGGTGGAGGAGCACACGATACAAGTTACACAGTGTTACAATCAGTCACATAATGAGGTTCATGGTTTGCAACACCCAGGTACAGGAGAAGAACTTCCTGAAGCACATTACTGTCGATGAAGAACCTATAAAGTTAATGAAACGGAGGTCGAGGATGAAGGCGCTCTCTATAAAACAATGCTGTCGTGTGTCCTTATAAGGCACAACACGCAGAGCTGCATCAGAACTACGTTGTGACTGCCCAGCATCCCTGTACACTGTCATAACCTTGACTGTTACAATACGACGCGGCTGAGGCCGTCCAGGAGGGGTTACAATGGAGCCTTCCTTAGCGAGTCGAGAGGACACCTTCCTCGAGGTACGGGCAACCCTCAAGTTATCCCGAGTCTTGCAAGATGGAAAATTCCAACCGACGAGGCGGGTCTCGCGCTCCACACCTCAGCCTGAGCCAAGGTCAAGTGGAGAACGTGAAGCTGCAACTTTGCCAGAAGTTCAGTTCACAAGTTAAGGATGAGCGAGCGACTGGCAGGCCACCAGGTGGCTCCTGTAGGACAGGCTGGCAGATGAAGGACAGGTGACGATAGTGAGAGAGTTTCTGTATAGGTTACTATGGTACAGGGTAAAGTATGTGGTACGCTTCTGTGGTACTGTGGTATAGGTACGATGTTAGTATGAGACTTGAGCCTTCAGTATAATGACAACAACATTATAGGTAATGTCAGGCCTGGCTAATTGTATCTCCATATATAAAGCAAATCGTAATTAGAGGTTTGCTAATGAGAAGATTATTATGTGATCTTCTGCTAATTGCCTCGTCCTCATGCCATCAAAAGCTGTCCTCAGCACACCTGTATCTGTGTCCGAGTGGCTGAGTACACCTGCACCTGGGTCATGGGAGCTGAATAGACCTGACCTGTGCCAGGAAGGGCTACTGAAACAGAACTGGTACATGATAGGGAGAGCACGGATGGAGCGCTGAGAGAGGAAGAGAGCAGGCGAATGGGTTGGGATGCGCTGGGAAAGGGAGGGCGCTGGGAGAGGTCGAGAAGGGCGCTGGGAGAGGTCACAGCTGCACCTGGGCGCTACAGTCTCACGTGGAGCCTACATGATCTGACTACACCCGCCTTAAGGGGGCTTCACCTGGAGAATCCCCGCTGGAGCGATCTTGGGAAAGGTGTGGGCGTGAGTTCCGGAGGCCAGAAATAAACTCATTACTGGTTTTGACCATTTTCTACACGAACCTCCATGAAACCTATAGACCCTCCAGACGTTCCTATACTCACCAAGAAGGTACACATCAGATACAATACTGACGGTTGGGTCCTCATTATTGGCTTCAGTTCATTTACATTAGACGCAAAATTAGAGAAAGTTTGGTTAATGACTTTCGTTTTTAAGTGTTCCTCTCGTCAACGTATGGCAGTCGACTGAGAGTGTCCTGCAGGAACCGAGGTGTGACTGGAATGTCCTGTACCTACCCATGAGTTACACTCCGTATTTACTGGACGCATCCCTTAGGGGTCAGGTGGGCCTTACAGCAGTACCCCAGGTGAGGGTTCTGCAACAGTACTCCGGGATACTTCAAGCAACATATGGAGGCACAGGCCACAGGCTGGGCCTTGTACAGATGTATGTTGCACGAGACTCATTGAAGACTTGGAACCGTAGGGTCATCTCGGAGGAGGAAGGAGTGTGTGATGAAGGTGAATGTGGGAAGCTGGGGTAAGATGTCAGTAAGTGCTTCTGATTACGAGGTAGTGTGGGCTCTGGCGGCAATATTGTGTAGTACCTCAGAGTGGAGGAACCTCGCACTTATCACAGGGAAGACACCAGCACCCCAGGGGAGGTTCTTACACCCCGAAACGGGTAGTGGAGGCAGGAAGCAGCGTGAAGAAGAGCGCAGGTCTCCTCGACCGCTACACAGGGAAGACACCGCACATCGTGAGAGGTTCCTACACCCTGAAACAGGTACTGGTGGCTCAAAGCGACAGAAAATGAATGGTTGCCATCATCTCTGATACCTGGATGGTCGATCGCTTCCATATGGAGATGAATGAGTTGCAAGTCCAAAAGCCAGTTTCACTTCTTGATAGACGACCCAGTCACGTCTCGGCGTTTACAGCTGCTAGCCATAGAGACGGCGCTGCCATATACCGCATCCCGGCGCGTCCTTCCCGCCCTCACCGCTCACCTGATGCTCCCAGCTGAAGACCTTGAAGAGGAGCAGCTATGAGGAAGCAATCAGCCTCCCAAGAAAGTACTTATGGCGACTTTCCGAGGCTTTACTTCCTAGGCTTGTCTGAAGGCCTCGACCTCGTGCCCATACGACGTTTCCACACCTGCCGATGACCTGGGGATTTTGCGCCTTCCTTCACCCGACGGACCTTATCTGGCGAGGAGGACATCAGGGAGAACGAGCGGCGTAAGACCGTCAGTTGTGGATGGTGCTCAGGAATCCATAACTTTTACAGTGTCAGAGAGTAGCGGAGTACCTGACACTGGCCCCACAGCCGCGCTGACCGGCGGACCTGCCGAACAATGTGGGACGACCATTGCCTGACACACCATCGGTGTTGGTAGCTGACACTCTCCACACATGACCTACAAATTACTGCACACTCAACAGACTCAGGCCTACCCTTAGGACGGACAGGGTTTTTTCTAGTCTATTAGGCAAGAGGACGTCAAGTCGTTGTGATGCAACCTCGTATCACTTCAACGCAGAACGTCACAAACGCCCACACGTGGAGGAGCCACAAGATATGTTTATTGACTTATTACTAATCTTAACTTTATCGGCCTTATATACACCAAACCTAAAAATCTATGGGAAACAATTACTAACCTCTCCTACTAACATTACATTACTGTCTCCTGTACCCACTAACACTATACACCTCTGGTAAACCCCTCCTTACCCCAGCAACAACCAGAAGGTGTCAACAACCAGGACACAACCAACAGAACCTAACAATCTCTCATGTCACGAGAGACAGCCTCTCGCTGCATCTCATGACTCACTCGGTACATCCACCCTGGAGGCACAAACTCCGTCCTGATCAAGTCTCTCATTATAAACCCAAGTCCATCAGTGTAAACCTAAATCCTACAGTGCAAACGCAAGTCCCTTAATGTAAACCCAAGTTCTTCATTATAAACCCACGTCCATGATTGTAAACCAGCAGCAAGTAGAGAGTACATAGTCATTACCAGGAATTAAAAATCTCAAAACAACATTTACTAATCTAACCTAACCAAATATAATAGTTTCAACACTTACAATAATGACAATAATAATGCATTTCCTGTGGTAAAGCCGAGAAGAATATGTTAATATTACTAAATCATAACTTCTACGCCAGAAATTAGTTAACTTCCTGGGTGTACTTCATGAGCCACAGTTATCATTTGTGTTGGTTTCCTTCCTCATAGTGAAGAAAAGCAATATGGTTTTAATTCACTGATGTTTTCATCCATGATTTTATAACAACTATATGGCTTTAGTTCTAAGTCCATGCATTTGTTTTTGTTTATTAGCAAAGTAATTTTCATGTAATTCAGCTATACGCAAATGTACGTAACATCCCATTGATGACAGGCATCAATACAGCAAATCTATAATAATGAACAGCACGTCTATTACTCATGAAACAAATCACTGTGCAATACTCATTTCCTGTTAATTACATTTATAATTAACAAATATTTTCACTACAACAAAAAACGAATTTGTTCTACCAACCTCTAACGTGGGCTGAGTGACGACATGACCTTAAATCAGGCCCTAACCTAACCTAACCTAACCTAAACTAGGCCATAACGTTACCTGAAGCCGGGCCATAACATGACCTTAAACGAAGCCATAACATGACCTTGAACCAGAATATCAATCCTTCTCATGACTCGAGACTGTAACTCATCTACATGACACACAGGTACAACTGTACCGTACGTTATCACAGGTACAGGTACAACGGTTGGAACGACTGGGACTCAGCATACTGCCACGGGTACAGCAGGTGGCTGAAACTGTATTTCTGTAACAGGAAGGATTACAGACGTCATACAGTTGAGGAAGGCAAGAGAGAGATGAGGTGAACACGATCTGTTCGTAACCATGAGGATGCTGGTTCCCTTCTGACCAGGAAAGTATATAAAACATCGCTACTGACGCAACGGGAGCCTTGCATGACTAATCAACATCTCTGGTGCATAAGGCAACGCTAATGTTTCACTTCCCGTCCGCTAATATAACTTCCTGTTAACTATCAGTTGGTTGGCTGGTTGATGCTGTCCCAGAGGCTGACCCAGCCAACACCAGGGTTGGAGAGATTATGCTTATAAATCAAATTACAATTATAATTACAAATACTTTCCATTTCTAGAAATTACAATCCTCAAAATTACAAATATATTTGGGAGTAGCAATCATATTACAATTACAATTACCACAAAACAAAATTATAATTACAATAATGATTACAATTTTCAAAATTTGGAAAAAGATATTTGTTTAAAAAACTCACTAATTCGCATTTTGTTACTCTTTATTTAACCGCTACCGCCATTATTTTCTTGGAGCTGTTAAGGTATCATCGCCGGTACTTTTAAAGTACCGCTTACCCACCTTTGCCTTTACAAGGTTACCTGTACTACTTTCCTCCCCTTTCACAATTACAAGTGAATTACAGTAACTTGATTACACTTAATGAAATACATTTTCAATTAATTACTTCAATTATATTTCAAATCACAATTACAATTACAATATTTCTAATTAATTATATTTCAGTGAATTACAATTACAATTACTCCAACCCTGGATATACCCTATTAATACGAAATGAATAAATGACACAATCTTCTTAAAATGTAATAATTAATTACAGGCCCTAACGACCCCCAAACAGTATTTCAAGCCTACGTTCCTAATCAGCATGGCTACTTTTGTTTAAAATCGATATATAAAAACAACCATTTTGAAAACAATGTTTAAACGAAACAAGTCGACGTTTAGACTCTGAATGAGATCGACCTTTGGATTACACAGTTTCAGACTTTCACTAAGTGTACCACACTAGCGGTATGAAAACGTGCTTCAACTAACTCATGTAATTCTCAGTTTCAAATGATTGAGAAACGTTGTTATGTTTACCTGCGAGACAACCTCTGGAGAGGATATGATGGTATCATGACCTCATATCTTAGCAACAGGTACACTGGGACCTTTGGCTGGCCTTTAATGATAAAGTCCAGGCCACGACATCGTCGGGTTCAAAGGATGCATGTTTGTCTTTAAGGATCGTATGACTGCTGTGTCCCCATGTAGAATGATGCTCTAGTAACTATGCGCATCAAATCGACGCTTGAGACAACGTTCATCCCGTCGGCGTTTTAAAAACGACGCATTTCCAGTCGACCTCCTGACATGACTTGCAGTCTTCCCGGCCACCGCCTACAGCGCCTCAGGCGTGACTGAAAAACTATGAATCTCGATCAGTCATGGCGGAACAGTTAATCCATAAATATTGAAGCCTCGTAAAGGAACGACTCCCGTCCACAGCACCTGCCTTCAAGTAAGGAAACTCCTGATTCTTTTTTTCGTTTACGAAGCGTTTCCTTGACTTCAGCCGTACGGGATCGATTTCCAGACACGGAATTCCTGCTTGACTTTAAAATGACGAGGTCGCACGTTTTTAAATGCAGTTACAAGATCTGCCAAACAGTTCGTATGAATTATTATTTATTTTGCCTCAATTTGAATAAAATGTCGAATTTCAGACTTTACAAATATAGCTTCAAAATTAGATGTATAGTGTCAGACGCATAAGTGATGGATCTTACGTGCAGAAGCGAAGGTTTTCATACTTGATATTGCAGGGCTGTAGGCTTTGGAATTACAGAAGCACAGGTTAGAATTTGCTAAATGGTAATTCAGAATCAAAGATTTTCAGACATAATCGCAAAAATTTCACTCTTCCACGAGCAGAAATTCAGACTTATAAATGTCGAGTTTCAGACTTTGAGATGCTACAAGCCAGACTCACGAGCATCGAGTAAGACCTCAGGACAATAGCGCTGACCACCTGACCTTCTCCTGACTTCAGTACGTATACATCACAACATTCCGCTCACACACTCACTGTACACTCCCATCACACACTTAATAAACACTTCCCTCAAACTTACCAGAATATACACTCCCCTTTCTACACACTAACCACACACTCCCCTCACCCACTGGTTGTAAGCAAACATATGGCTAACACGTTATCTGGATATCCTTCGTCAAGATACACTCACCTCACTACATAACAGTGCAGTCATACACTTACCTTGCTACATAACAGTACAGTCTGTCATACACTCACCTCTCTATATAGCAGAACTGTCTTAAGAAGGACAAGTGTCACAATCATTAAGTGGTTGTCAGGGGAGATCGGAAAGAACAAAGAAAACACAATACAAGCAGACTGTTATTTGTCCTGGGATACCGAAAGTAAACACGGGATGGGAGGTACGAGGAGGGAGGGGGTGTTGGAGATAGGTCGTGGGTGGGTGAATGGAAGACATGGGGAGAGGGGCGGGGCGGGGAGGGGTCAGGATCAGCAAAAGCTGCAGCCTTAGCTTTACGTATCAACTGGACCCTGACTCAGCACCATTCCAGACCGCTGACATTTAGAACAAAAACATAGCAAACAGACAAACACACCCTGAAAAAACGGTCATATCATGAGAGTGAGGCAGTGAGTACTGGTGACTCGTTCTTGTTACTTGTTTTGTTCAGCACAAACTGTAACGGAAATAAAGGTAAGACGTACAGTGAACTGACTTACTGGCGGCACTCCACCTGACGCTAACCTAGTTCCTGGCTAGGGTGAGGAGGGCGGCCACCAGCCCTTCTGCTGGGGGTGGCGTGTGTCGGTCCTTACTCCCGATAAACAACTGAAAAACAACCTAAAAACATCGCAATGTTTTGCTCTTGTTACAGTAACAAACATTGTGAGGATATACACATCAGCTTGACCTGCCCATACACGCCAAGGACATCTTCGTAAATACTATACAGTAAGGCAGATAGTCCCACACTCGTGGGGCCGAATCTCTTCAATATTCTCCACTGTGACCCAGCTTTTTGAACTTTTGTATGACGTCTGGCGCAGGCATGGCCGACGGTTACCACGCCTCCTGCACTGCACAACGGACACATACAGTCAAAATAGAGATCGGTCCCGCACAACCCACGTCACAGAGCGTTAACTGGTACGACTCTGTGTGTGTGACACAGAGCATGTATGAAAGCACTGCAAGAGGAACTGGCAGTAAGAGTGTACCAGGAAGGGACACACCTGGGCCCCAGTGCACCGGTGGCCAAATACACCGAGTCCTACAACACCGATAACCCGCTGCACTCGGAAAACCAACACACCGGGGACCCAGAACACCCAGGACCCAGTGCACCAGTACATCAAGGGGTTTCCAGAAACACTGTTCGTATCTCCCACTTACATCCCTGACCTGTGAAGCGTAACACACATATGTGACTATAAATAGGAAGAATTCCTGGAAAGGAAGACAGGTCTAGACGGTTCCAGAGGTGTGATTAACGTAAGAAATAATCTCGTAATGTTTCCACACACGGAAGATAAAGTTATGGTTTAAAACACCTGCTTGGCCACCATCACCTTCCATGTACGGTTCTTCCTGTCGGACACGACGCGAGTGTCATGGGATATCAAGTAACTAAAACAGAAGCTGATATTAGCAACACTGGTCACGTGTCCACACTAACCAGCAGTTGCGACAGATATCTGGCGTCAGCCATTTTTTGAGGTCAACAGCGACAATGTGAGGTCAACAGTACCCTGCAAGCCACTGCGTCACATGATTACTGTTGTCCTTAGATCGCTCGCTAAGTTTTTTACCACATAAACTTGTTACGTCTCACGTGTCTCTCCCAACAAACAAGACTTGTCCTTTGTTTACAGGTGGGTTTTCCATTCCCTTAAAAATTCTTACACTATATTTTTTCTCTGTCTCTCATTTACTCTTTTCTTTTATCTTGTCTTCAGTGTCTGGCCTCGACGGGAGTCTGTGCCCATAACTGGAACATTTGTCATGAAAAGAACCGTCGTACTGTAAATACAACATTATCATTAACAATAAGGTCTCAATCAGAAATGAATTTCTGGTATATTTTGTCTTCCTTGGACGTCTGCCATGCATCATGTGCTTCTCGTCAACACATCTTGAAAAAAATGCAGCAGCGAGTGTCGGGAGACTCCGTCCTCCGTTCCCTCCATATACACTACACACGTCCCTCATTAAGAGTCTGGGGCCCAGCTGTTGCAGGCTCCTACAGCGCCTACTACAGCAAGAAAGCCAAATGGTTCCGTCTGTGCCACATCTTCGGATGTCGTGAGGGGCTCTTCTCTAGCCCCGTGGCTCTGTTTGTGACGGAGCGCCCTCAGTGGGGACCTTGATCACCAGTCTGTTTATTCCTGCAGATCTATATTCCACACTTTGTGCAGCCTCACTCGTCTGGTCTGGTACACCTTGAAGGAAGCTGTCCAGTCACTTCACGCACTCCCGGGGTCTTCCCGCGGCGTTGCTCGCTCATGTTGCCCGGCTTGACGCGTCGTGGGACCCGACATATAACTTTCCCCAGGTGTTGTTCTTCCAGGACCCATAAACCCCAGCAGCCTCACCCCTTCCCAGCCATCGTTAAATAGACAATTTTCTTCCCCGTCTCCGCTCCTGCCTAAGGTCTCCCGGCGTCAGTAGGCACCCACCCTGCTCACACCGCTGGGAGTTTCGCCTTATACTGTTGGCCAGCTTCATCCTCCACTTTACTCAACAGCATTTTGTCTCTTATTTCTCTACATTAACTAGCTTCATCTGGGAACGTGTGAGTGAGTGTGCGTGTGTGTGTGCATAGGAACAGACAAACACACCATAACAAGTGAGCGATACTTGTGACCTTTACGTCCGTCCTGCAGCAGATCACACTGTGTAGCGTCATACCCCTGGCGGCGCGGCGCTGCTCCTCCCTCCCTGACGGGAAGACGGACGACCCACCCTCTGTGCCCCTGGGCCATCCCGGGCCCACGTGCAACCCTCCCACTTCGATATGTTGTACACACTCTTAACTTTCTATTTGCCTTCGTCTGCTCCTGGCAAAGTACCGTTCATCAATACTATCGTTGATATGCTTGGTCTCTGGATCTTTACACGACCGAAGATTTTTTAAATAAAAAAAAAAGAAAGGTTGAGCTTCACCGTAGGGTATAGCGTTATCCTAATACCCTGCCTGTGTTACGGCTCAGGGTGTAGCGTCACCCTAACGTCCCGGTCGACTAACATGAAGACTCAGATAATGGCGGTCCGTCACCGACGCAGTCGGGTCCTCCCAAACTCACGGCCGCCGAGGAATGATGAACACTCGCGCCACACTTCGCCAACTACCAATGATTTGCCTGGCTGTTGGAGGCCGCAGGCTTACTTCCCCCTTACAACTTGGCCCGTCAGTCACATCTTCCGGCCCTTAACTTCCTCTAATATTCAGGGGAAGATGAGGGAGGGGTGGGTAAAACCCCCCACCCTCCCAGGGAACTCGTGTTTCCCCCTTGAATAAGCAGCGGGGCGGCGGAGGTAGGACTCCACTCCACACCTCAAAATCCATCTCAGCCACACGCCCCGCCTCTCACGATCACCCCACAGTAAAGCACGTCGTCATGAACTGCAAAACAAACACAATAACCACGACAAATACTTCCACATTGCAAAAGTATGGCAACACAGCCCGTGGAGCCAGCTGGAAACAACATCAACCACTGAAACAATCGAGACGTGATCATGTCTGTAACACAATGTCATGCCCTGTGTCTGGTGAACGCTTGCATCTCTCCCATCTCCTCACCGCCTTACTATCATTAAGTGTCCCTCAGCTCATCATATTAGGAAAATAATACAAATGCTTTCGATTACACGTGCTGACTTTCAATGGTAATTAGGATTATAAATATGTTAGCTTATAAAGCACTGACTAGTGGCCATAATGCAACAGGGACGACAGACTTGCTGCCTGTTTACTACTGCCCGTAAACCTCCGTTTCATTAACTTTATAGGTTCTTCATCGACAGTGATGTGCTTCAGGAAGTTCTTCTCCCTTTCCCACACTCTTGCACCTCTCTCTGTTACTCCCACCCCATCCATCATTCTCCCCATCCTTTTCTCCCATAAACCCATCTTTCTCAAACTTGTATCCCATCACCTCATCCCTCTTCTACCCTTCTCTTCCACTATAGCCTCACCCCTTCCATGACCCCATCACCCAAGCATTTGACCTACCCCCTCCCTTTCCCCTCCCTCCCACAGTGGGAGGGGATGGCCCGCAGGTGTTAATGTGGTGTGTCAGGGGAGCCACCCCTACCCCTCCCCTCGACACACCTGCTCGCGTCAGGTGTGTTCCCACCCACTCATGTTAGACGATTACACCAGATAAGCAGGTAACGATCCGCACAAACACAACGACTTTTAGGAGTTTGAGTTAGTAGGTAAACTGTTATAAGAAATTGGTGAGTAGACTATCATATAAATTCATCAGGTAAATTGTCTTATAAAGTTGGTGGTAAAATGTTTCATAAGGCTGGTGGGAGAAGAGTTATGTAAAGATGCAGATAGACACAGGTCGGTGAATGATAAGATAGATGGACAGGCAGACAAACTGAAAGTCAACATGTGGACTGGTAACTGACGAAAGAAATGTTTTAAAAGCTGTTATTCACGACCAAAACCTTCTTCTTTAAGTCTGACGCATCAGCAAACATTATCATGACCCCGTCATCACAACATGCTTTACCTGTACATCACAACAAAGAACAACTTTACATCACATCAATTCATCAGCTGTACATCATAACAACAGCTCTGCATCACATCATATATCAGCTGAACATCATATCATACAGCAAATTCTCTACATCACATAATACATCAGTCGAACGTCGCAACATACATCATTCCACTAAAGGACACAACAATCAAGCTGTACATGTATACAGACATAATCTTTACACAAGATATAAGCTTTATGAAAAAGGATTCGGAGATCTTAAATAATTGCCTCTAAGGAACTTTTCAAAATACTAAATAATTTTGTTAAAATAAGAACAAATAGTCGCATTAGACTGCGATTTACACTTCAAATAACAATATGAAATCAAAAGGAATGAGGCATTAAGAACGTGGGCATACTTCTTTAGCTGTAAGTACGTCTGTTTTAAGAATGTAAAACAAACAAACATTTAGATTCATTGTCTAAAATTCAAATCTTGGGTCCTCTCTCCCACAACCCAGCTGCAAGTAAACATTTCCTAATTTACTCTTTCCTATAGAATGTCCACGGCAGTATTCTCTTTCTTCATGCCACAAGGTGTGCCGGAGGGAGCGGTGGGCGGAAAGGTTCCTTCCTTCTGCTTTACTGTCTTGTCTCTGCAACAAACAAGATCATGACCCATGACCCTACGACACTACTTCTGTCCTCCAGCAGAGAACTTCGTCAAGGACCATCAGGACACTCATGTGCCCCTTACTCACCAAGAGACTTCACCATTACCCACTGCCTCTTCCCATTAGCGAGCTCCGTCACCAGCACTAACCATTAACCCACACCCCATAAAGCCATAGCCATAAACCACCTTCACATTCACCCATTAAGCTTGATTCTCCACCTGATGGATGACCTTCAGCTTATTACTCCATTATTTACTACGACTCCCAGCGCTTCATTCATTATCCATGGCTGACCTTTCATTCACGGCCACAACACTAGGAAGTCCATTCCTGGCGCCCTCCTACTGCCAACCCTTTGCTACAAACAATGCTAGCGTATATCCTGACTAAGAGGCGCCCCACTAACTAATAGGTTCCTCTAGACTAGTACGGGACCCTCCCAGCAAGATGAGGCTCTCTCAGCTAATAGGAACCCCTCTTATAGTAAACAGACACCATTCTAACAAATGGGGGCCATTCTAGCAGTCTGACTCCCTTTAAGCAAATAGGGGCCCTTCTAGGAACGAAAGTTCCTCCAATGAATAAAAGGCCGTTCTAAATAACAGGGTACCCTCTTACATAGAATCCCTCTAGCAAACAAGGTCCCTCTCAGCAGACAGGGTCCCTCTCAGCAGACAGGGTCCCTCTCAGCAGACAGGGTCCCTCTCAGCAGACAGGGTCCCTCTCAGCAGACAGG
>JAYMFT010133281.1:0-12987 GCA_038088735.1 Panulirus argus | reverse complement strand
AAAAAAAAAAAAAAAAAAAAAAAAAAAAAAAAAAAAAAAAAAGCCTCATCTGCTCACACAGACTCTCAAGCTGTCATATACACTGCACTAAAACGAAAGCCCCCTATCCACAACCTAGCCCCTCAGGCTTCTCAATGGCTTTCACTGACACTTCAATTATCCTGATTTAGCCAAATGATGGCACATCATCCCCTGAAAACCACATCCCTTCACTTCTCTCTATCTTGTGCATTCCTCTCAACCTCCCACATGTCCAGGCCCCCCAAAACTCTTTCTATTCACCATAACCTCTCTATCTCTCTCTCTCTCTCAGTCTCCCCCTCCCACTGCTTTCTCCACTTCTTACACATACATCTTGATAGTATCTCTTTCAACCTTTCCTTATGTCCAAACCATTTCAGTACACCCTCACTAGCTCTCTCAATCACACTCAGCTTACTATGCATCTCTCTTAAACTATTATGCCTTACAAGATTAACAGCACAGCCTTAGACAGCAGAACCCTCAGAAAGAGGTCCTCGGTGACACCAGGACTCTCACCGAGACTGGTCCTCTAGTAGATGTGAATAAATAAATAAAAATGCATTTCATGCATATATCTATTTCATATTTATTATATGCATTATTTACATGAAGTATTTAAATACCATTTCAAAAATCATCAATTTAATTACATGAATATGTGATAATCTTATTTTCACCACAAATACAAATAATGAAATAAAAGAAATTGTTTCTTTTACTCTAAAAATTACCACAGTAGTGGACTTTTAAATCTGATCATGCTAAGATGACATACATCCTCTCATTGATGATTTGTGCATGACTGAGATGCCTGATATTTTTTCCAGCTGTTTTGCCAGGCTTATAATATCTATGGTAAACTGATGTATGGAGTGAGGCTCATAATTATATCCACAGTTAACTGATGAATGCAAACATCTGGGATTTAAAGTAATGAAGGGAAACAATAAAATGTCATATGATGCATAGAGCAGTGGCTCTATAACACATCATATGATGTGTGGAGCTTTGAAATGGTTAATTATGCTGCAAGAAGTACTTCTTTGGGCTGATTTGATATACTCTTGTTCTTTCACAGATCTATTCCAAATCAAAGTAAACAATAGTATTAAGCAAATACATCATTAATGAATATATAGGAAACAAGTAATAATAGAAATATCCATGGAAAGCAATATGTGGAATTTCACAAGTTTTTCAATAATCTAATTTTTCTAATTATACTTTTCTAACTTTTTTCAAAAAGCAAACTTAAAAAAATATTTGCTTTTGTGGGAAAAAGCCACCTTAAAGATTCATTTCAATATGTTCAGTGTGCATCTTTTTTATTTTAACCTTTCCAAGCTGTTGAACACTGCATTTTCAACTTATCCAGAAATACTAGTACAACTGGAAAAAAATAATATATATATATATATATATATATAAATCTATATTTGACATTTCTAAAACATTTTTGCAATTACATCATTTGCAGTGCAACAAAACATATTTTGAAAGACATTGAAACAAAGGAGCGACAAAGCTATTCAATGTCTACTTCTTACCTCTATACATGAAAATTGGAAAGAAATACTTAAAATACTGTATACATATAGCCGTCATTAACAAAAACTTCAAAAGACATGAAATTACTATTAAAATTTAACACCAAACATGAAGTACTTGTGGCAAAAAGAACTTGAAACACTGACCTTAGCAGCCTTCTCCACCTCAACAAGGCACATGCGGCAGTTACCTGCCACAGACAGTCGCTCATGGAAACAAAAACGTGGTATTTCTACTCCAGCTTGAGCAGCAGCCTGAAAAATTATGCCGTGCAGATTTTATGTGGCCCCCATCAAAAATAAGTTACACATAACCCCAACAATCTGGTGTTACTACAACAGCAATACTTGGCTAATCTATTTGACTCCATACTATTCGTCTTGATGAATAACATCTAATTCGTTCAAGAGGCCAGCTTACCTTTCTATACAACTCTCTCTTTAATTTAGTTACCAAAGCATCGTCTGTAGCAGCAACTATGGCAATTTCCATTCTTTCTCAGTGGTTAAGTATCACATCACAATCATTCTACCACACTCTCATCTAATGCAACCTCCCAGGGTGAAGGTTATGGGAGTGATGAAGGATGTGTGGCAAGAGGGTGTTATCTCAGAAAGCAAAAATGAGTATGTTTGAAGGGATAGTAGTTCTAACAATACTGTATGGTTGAGAGGCATGGGCTACAGATAGGGTTGTGCGGATGAGGGTGGATGTGTTGGAAATTATATGTTTGAGGACAATATGTGGTGTGAGGTGGTTTGATCGAGTAAATAAAGTAAGGGGAAGAGAGATGTGTGAATAAAAAGAGTGTGATTGAGAGAGGAGAAGAGGGTATGCTGAAAATGGTTTGAACATATGTGTGACGATAGAGAAATAAATACATTAGCGAAGCAAAATGTAATCCCTTTTTATGCATGCTGTAGAATTTTTTCTATAATTCTTTCATACAAAAAGATGAATAAATGACCTGCAGTGGAAGAATCCCATAGGTAACAACACTTTTCAGGATTTCAATATTTCATTAATATCTGACTTTAATACAGTGTTTAAAAACTAGGCATTTACTGGCAATATTAGTAAAAAAATAAAATATGAAAATATTATATCTTTCATCCTATTTTAATAGAATGGCAGTGTACCCCCTAACTCTTCACCCAAGGAAGAAATCCATATGTCCACTATACATCAAACCCTTTTTATTCTCTCTCTTATTTAAAACCAGCCTTAAACACTTTGTTTAGCATGTATCTTTACTCTCCTATCAAAAGTAAAAAACAATGAAGACACATAAAGTTCTGCAGATTGTTTTGGATATCTATGGGTAGGGTGAGATCATAAGGAGGACATTAAAAAAAAAAAAAAAAAAAAAAAAAAAAAAAAAAAAAAAAAAAACTCCTCTACTTCCCTTGCAACAAGTTTTCGAAGTGAAAGAGATCATACAAAAACACCATGCTAATTCTAATCCTTACTAACAGGTCACATATTACAGCAAACATTTAAAGAGCTGGTAACTTTATTGATCCACATCTTTAAATGAAAGCTCACCTGCAGGACAGTGGTTCCTGGTTCTACCATTACTGGCATATCGTCAATAAAAACCTCTATCTTCTCTGGTGCTGATGACTGAGTTCTTGCTGCACTAAGCACTGCAGCATGTCTGCTCCCATGCTGGAGCAAACGAGATGCCCCGACACGCAGCATTGTACCTTGCTGCTGCTGTTGAAGGGGAAAAAAAAATCGTGTTTTTAGCCAACAAAATAATGGAATACCTCGTCTGTACATAAAAGGACTGTCTTTCGCCTTTGTGAAGCAAGCTGTACTTTATATTTCTACCATTCTATTAATATAAATCTCTAAGGCATGAGCTTCAGGCAACTTCAGTAAGTTTCACTACTGTGTTGTACAATTAATGCCTATAAACTGTATGGTTTCCATAAGATTCAAGACTTAATGTTATGCTAAACAAGTCTTCCCAGAGGCCAGACTTAAACTGAACCATACAAACAGAGTACCATACCAGAATGACGTTCGTCCCAAATAAGTCTGGACATCTAATTTCCTTTTCCAGGGAGTTATTTCTATGGCATCCAGAGAAGAACACAGTACAAACAGTGGGCTCCGGTGTCCTGGACACCACAGAGCAGCCAATGACAAAAGCAATAACAAAAGCTATTTAACCGAAGATGACCTACACCGGGTACCGTTTAATGACCTCTCTTCAAGACTTGTTACTACACACACCAGGTGAACACTCGGTTGATTGCGTGAATATTATCTACGAGTATTTTCGTAAAATGAGAACCATGGGTAATAATAAGACGTAAATACTGGTGAAAGTACTAACCACAACAATGATCAGCTGAGAGGAAGGTAAGGTAGTACACTGTTGACCAATCAGAGGCCAGCAGGCATTGCGTAAAAACAGTGGCTGTTGGTTCTAATTCACATTATTTATAGGTAGTGTATGTAATAGAAAAATGTTGATTACAAAAATCAATGATTTGAATATGATTGATTTGCTTTCATTTGTTTTTCACGTCCGTAAAAGAATAATGTTTATCAATTGAAGATACTCAATAGTTTGATTATTGCAGTATACATTTTTGCTCATGCATAATGAATGGTTTAATCTGATATGTTATCTTTTACATTAATATTATTAGTTGATAATATTTGTTGGAACCAAATGCCACACTGCCAGGAAGTTCCTTCGAATTGTAATTGCGACCCTGGCTTTACTTTCATATTGTGAATATTTTACTTCCTTGATTTTTATTGTCATAAAAGTAACAGAAATAAGATATATTTGATATAAAGGAATAGAATAATATATATCCTTTGATATATATTAACCTGTAGACACAAAAATTGGCAGGAGAAAGACTCAGAAGTTCATATTACCATATTGGGACAATAGTTCTGTCTCTGACCGTCCAACTGTTGCCGGACTGGCACAGCCGTGCACAGGGCACTTTATTTGAGATAAAAAGAACATCAAAATGACCAACTTCGGTAATCTACAGAGTGAAAGTGGTGTAAAATCCCTTAACGACTACTTAGGGGACAAAAGCTACATAGAAGGGTAAGTCTTTGATAGGATATGGGACAAATATAAGGGACCATTTCTTATTGGTCGCCATGTGTTTTTATTATATTGTCAGTTGTGAGAAACATGTCCCTTTTTAGTGAAGGTAACATGAATGTAGGTTTAAATATTTAGTGAAAGGATTAATTTCGCTGTAAGTAATAACATTTTGATGAATTATTAGAATGTGTAGAAAGTCGATTGACGGATAAGTACTGGCGGTAACCCAACTTTTTATTTTTTTTCCTTCTGGTGCATATTCTTTTATCATATATGTATGATATTGTAGGATAGTCTGATATAGGAAGATGTATTTTTAGGTGGAGTTAATTCTCATAACAAGCAGGTGACTTGGAATGTTAAGAATGTCAGGTGAAAGTGTTCGCCTCCAAGAGAGTAACATGATTATTGGTAAATATTTTAATAGGAATGTGTGTGGGACTGGCACAGCTCCCGACTTATGTGGGCTTGGGCATCTTGGGTGAGCCCACAAGGCGTTGGCAGTTCTGTCAGACACTTTATTCCCCTTTTGTGGCGGAAGACTATATTTTTTTTCCGTGTATTATAACCGGACCTGAAGCTAATGTACAGCTTATATCTTGGAATTATCAAATATCTTTTCTGTTAATTGTGTAGATTTGATTTTATCTTGTGATTTTATTTTTTGGAGCTAGTGTTTAGGGAAACAATTTTTGCATAACATGATTTAGAGCTTTTTATTCTTTTTTAATAATTAGGGTTATGTATATTTGGGAAGATGTTGAGTTTAATACATGTTATTGTGATAGGAAGTATGTTTTGTGTGGTGTGGTGGAATTACAGTTGGTGTTGAGCCATGAGCATATGAGTGCTCTTGTTTATTTTTATTTTGTAAAGAAAGGAAATTGTAAGTAAAAGGGATGAAGAGTGGAGACAGGATAGAACCTTAAGGGGAAACACTGTTGACAAGGAAACGGTGAGAAGTTTATTCTTCTATAACTCTGGATTTAGATTAACTAGAGAGAGAGCTAGATATAGGGAATTGAAGCCAAGAAAGAGCTTGATGAACACAAACAGTTAATAATATTTTAATTATTCCACAGAGGTCACAACAAAGTGTGCATGGTAACTTCCCATGCAGAAATTCACAAATCAAATAGCAGTGTTTTGCATTCCTGCCACTACATGGTACTGTTCTTGCACTTGGTGGGACAACCATTTGTGAAAATTTTTGAAATGAATTTTAGAGCTGGATTTTTGTTGCTGTGCATTTTTATTCATAATAAGCTTTAAAATTGGGTATGGTGGAGCAAGCCAAGCTAGTAGCTATTGAAATTTACTAAGGTTTTCACCAGCAGCAAACCAATGTAAAACCCCAAACTTGATATCAAGAGCAATGGTTTTCTGGTGTTTTTTTCTCATTGCCACTTTTGCTGCTAGCTAATGGCTTCTCATGAGACATGTTGATCAGAAGGCATACAGTTCATATAGGTATATAAATGCTAGAAGTCACATCACAATGCATCCTGGAACTCCCCGCCAAGTTCACAAATAAAAGAACCCACATGCGATGTTTTGCATTCCTGCCACTACTCAGTGCCACTCTTGCATATGGCTATATTTTAAAGTTTGGTAATGGATATCACTAATTTCTGTGACTTCTTTTTGTGAAGATTTGTTTGTAGATGGAAGCTTTTCTAATTTTGAGGTTACAGCAACCTCTCGATCTGCCCGTGTCAACTTTGTTTCACCTGCAGTTCATGGTATCACTTGGGTTGCATAAAATCTATTTATATTACTGATGTCCATTCCCTCTGGAAACTCTCGTCAAGAAGATGGCCATGGCAAAAGAGTCTTCACTTATATACACATATCTTTTCCTTACGTTTCCCTCGTATACACCATTCCATGCATTCTTCCCCCCATTTTCTTCTGTGAATAAGCTAAATTAATTGTCTTGATGACAAAAAAAGTGTAGTAAGTTATAGGATGGCTGAAATCAGTGGTGGAAAGATCATTTTTTACACATTAGGGTTTTTCAGTGCATGAGGGTGAGGATCAGGGCTATGGATGTGTTTTTTAAATTTTAGAGCAGAGTTTTTTTTAGTGTGAATATTTAGTATGCTAAGTAGAATATGGGGTTGAAAAGTTTATGATGAATTTTTGTTAAAAGAGGGAAGTTAGTTTGAAATCATTAATGCATTAGCAGTATTTGACATCTTTCACTCTGTAATGATTTGTTTTTAATGTATCACAGGTTATCACCCTTAATCTTGATGTCCTATTTTTGCTTACCAGCTATGCACCAACTCAGGCTGATGTCAGTGTTTATGAAAACATTGGAAAACCACCAGCAGAAAAGTTCGCACATGCCCTGAGATGGTATAACCACATCACGTCATTTGGTGCTGAGAAATCAAAGTTCCCAGGTGCAAAGAAGCCCATTACTAACAACGTAGCCCCAGTAGCTGATGAGGATGATGATGATGATGAGGTGGATCTCTTTGGCTCTGATGATGAAGAGGAGGTTTGTATCCATGTGTAAATCATGTGCAGGGAGTTTCTGGGAGCATAATGACAGCACAGTAGCTGTTATAACGAGCTTGAAGTATAATGACATAGTTGATGACAGTATATAATGATGATTGATCAGCAGGTGAATTATATACAGTGAGCCTTGCTAGACAGTATCTGAAATTTGAGTGTAACTGGTTGAATTTTCGATAAATGGTGAATTCCTCATTGAGTGCATGTCTTTTTTAGGATGCTGAAGCAGCTCGTGTGAGGGAGGAGCGACTGGCAGCTTATGCTGCAAAGAAAGCTTCTAAGCCTGGCCCCATTGCCAAATCCCAGATCCTCTTGGACTGCAAGCCCTGGGATGATGAGACAGACATGAAAGCCATGGAGGATTGTGTCCGATCCATCTCCATGGATGGTCTTGTCTGGGGTGCAAGTGAGTATACATTGTTTATTTGTATCTTTTTGCCCAGTATATTTATAGCTCAAAGGTGCTATGCTTTTTTATCAATAGTTAGTAGAGATAAGATAAAAACATGAAATACCAACTTAAGCAGTGTTTGATGACAGGAGCAATGCAGTCTTTTATGCTGTTCTAAAGTAATGGTTGTGTCATGATTGTTGTGTGAGTAGTAAAATTTATACAGTTGTGTCTGTAATAACCCTAGGGATAGAGGAGAAAGAATACTTCCCACGTTAATCCTTGCATATCATAGAAGGCGACTAAAAAGGGTGGGAGAGAGAGGCTGGAAATCCTCCCTTTCTATTTTACTTTTACAAAAGAAGGAACAGAGAAGTAGGCCAAGTGATGATTTTCCTTCTAAGGCTCAGTCATCTGTTCTTGATGCTACCTCTCAGATGTGTGAAATATTGAATGTTTGAAAAAAAAAAAAGTAATAAATATTGGGAAATCTGATGGAGGCATGGTAGAATTAAGAGCAAGAATCAAAGTTGTTCTGAACAAGCAGAGACATTCAACAAGTGTTGCAAAGAACCATTAAAGATATAGTCCCTTGTTGGTGTCCAGTCTTTTGCATTGTTAGATTATTAGAATTTAATCTGTTTTTGACAGGTTGACCTGTCTTATTGGTGTAATTTAGTGGTTCTTGTTTTGAAGATTTTTTCATGCTTGTTCATGGTTTCCTATGTTAGTGAGGTAGTGCAAGGAACAAATAAAGAAAGGTTGCATTTGCTCACATCTATTATCTAGCGTTCATGTGTAATACATTGAAACCATAACCACCAATCCAGCCAAGCCCTGCTGACCTTAACATGGTTTCCCTTGGCTGCTTCACATGTCTTTCTTCAGTCTGTTGGCAGCACGTTATCCACCTCTATACCACATTCCATTAGTGCACTATATCCCATGCATGCCTTTCAGCCTCCAGCATGTTCAGGCCTCAAGCACTCTTAATCTTTTTCGCACTGTTGTTCTACCTCCAATTTGGTCTCTCCCTTTTTGTTAACCCCTCCACTTCTGATGTGTATATCCTCTTTGGCAACTTCTTGCTCATTCTGTCTGTATGTATAAATTATTTCAGCACACCATCCTGTTCTTTCAACATTTCTCTTCTTGTTACCACAGCGATCTCTGTATGAGATATGGGTACATTTTCAGGTAGTTGCATATATTATTATATGACATGATATGGATTAATTTTCAGGTTGTTGCACATGTTATATGCCATTGTTTATAGCTAAATTTTATTTTCTCTAGGTAAGCTAAATCCTCTGGCCTTTGGTATCAACAAGCTGAGCATTTTGTGCACGGTAGAGGATGCAAAGATCTCTGTTGATGACCTTACAGAGAAGATTGAAGAGTTTGAGGATTACGTCCAGTCTGTAGATGTTGCAGCATTCAACAAGGTTTAAGCTCTGTATTTCTAGGGCTTCCGATTGTTACAGTCATGACGTTGAAAATAAAAAAACTGAAAAAAAAATATTTTTAACAAAGTGCCATACTGTGTATTTTTTACCTATTGTATTATGTAACTGTTTGAAGTGTTTTCATGTTTGGTATTACTAATGAGATGGAATGTGTGTCTGTGGGTTTGACACAAAACTACCAATGTATTTCTTACATGTTCTAAAAAAGGCAAGAAGGAGTAGAGAGCTGGAAATCCACACCATCTGAAGGAACTGTTTTTGAAGAAGCAAAACATTGAGGAGGAAAGGATTGTTCTTAGAGTTCAGGGATATCCTCCGCATGTTACTTTGCCAAGGCAATAAAGGCAAGCAGTTATAAGAACAATGTAAACTGGGTATAGGGAAGAACGAATGCTAATCATGTATCTTCTGCTTGTAAAAGGCAACTTAGGAGGGCCAGTGACCTGGAAACAAGAATATTAACCAAGTGAGGACTTTTATACAGAGAACGTTAACTATTTTTTTAAGTCAGAGGTAAAAAGAAACATAAATTGGATGTATGATATAGGGTGTTCTGTATGTCTGGAATCATAGGCAAAATATAAGAAAACGTCTTTTATTCACAATGCTTTCATTGTGTCCACCATTACATCTGATATACAAATGTAGATGAGATTTCCAGTCACCAAGCCATGGATCCCATTTCCCTGAATTTGAAGCGACTAGTTCGCTGACAGCATTGTGTAATTGGCGTATGATTAATGTGTAATGTGTTGAATTCCTTGGCAACCTATCTATGACTTAGACCTTCAACAAGCAAAATGCCTGGATTAATTCTAGCTTACTTGAATCTATGACTTAGACCTTCAACAAGCAAAATGCCTGGATACATTCTAACTTACTTGACAATATCATTTGCACAGTTTACTCCTACAGCAGAAGAAAAAATTAGAAATTAATGATACGGTTTTGAAAGTGAGATGCACTTTGGTTGTGAAGATGAAAACCAGAAGATTAAGATATTCAGCTTGGGTAGTCTGTGATAAATTTGGTAAAATGTTTGGCCAAGCAAGTTTCATTCTCCCCAATGCATTAAGAAATTATTAGATCTCCTCCTCCTGAAAAGTGCTGAATAACCATTAGGTTCTAGTACTTTACAAATTGCCTTGGATAAGTAAGTTGACGAAATAGTCATCGCAGTTAACCATGCCTATTAACATAATATAGGTGGCTCCTTGTTTGAAATTTAGAAATTTTCATTGTTAATTTTTGCGAAGCATCTTTGGCAAACCGTGGAAATGTCTGTTGGGCCTGGTTGTGGATAAAGGCTTTTGGTATCGGTGTATTGCACACGACAGCTAGAGAATGAATGTTGGCGAATAAGGCCTTTGTATGTTCCTGGTGCTGCCTTATTGGTTTAGGAAACCTCGAACAAATGTGGAAGTAAAATTTCTCTGAACTGTTTGAACTGAAGACTCAGTTGGCTGGCTGGTGTTTGTATTTTTTTAAACCATTATAGGAGGATTATTTTTTCATCATCTTTGACATTTAAAAGTTAGATTTTTTTATGCTCTTTAATTTCTAAAGTATAAATAGTAGTAATGTTAATGAATCAAATTGGTGGGGGAATTTTTTCCATTACTGGGAAATTTTCTCGTACAAAGCTAAATTGCATAATGTACATCAGTTACAATATCTCTCTATTACTTTTTACTGTAGAACGTTTGGTAGCTTTCATTGAAATTATGATGTACGTTATTTGAAGGTTACCATTGAATTGTCAGTAGATCCTCTGATTTGAATTGGTAGAGAAATTTTGTTTGAAGATCATAGTAGGGAAACGTCCATAGCATTTTTCATTTGTTTACAGTCCAAATGTCCTGTTTGTACTGTCTAGCTGAGTTATGCATAAATTTTGTGTTTGAATTCAAGCAGAGTATATTATATACATTTTCACAGTTTTTGCCATTTTTTTTTGTATGTATGTATTTGCCATTTTCTGCAATAGTGAATTAGCGTGATGACAGCCTTTAAGGGGCTAGGGAAGAAAGAATACTGCTAACATATTCCCTGAGTGTCATAGAGGGTGACTAAAAGGGGTGGGAGCAGTAGGCTGGAAATCCAACCCTCTGTTTTACTTTTCCAAAATAAGGAACGGAGAAGGGGGTTTTACCAAATATTATCCCTTTTTTAATGTAGCTATTTTTGTCTTTTCACATTATGTGCTTTGATTATACAATTTTAGAATAGTTTGGTTTGATGTCCAACTTCAACTTTTTTCGTTTCCATGATTTCTTTTCTAATTTATGTTGTTACTACTCTCGTGGCATATATCTTTTTAAGTAATTTTCAGATGGTAGTGTTTTCAGAAAAAAAAAAGTACTTATTTTTTGAGGGGATTAAGTGCATATGCATGACAAACATATTTCAGAGAAATATCTATACCCTTTTTCATTTATTCTGTCCACACAATGCTGTTTGTACTGTCTAGTCGTTATGCTTAAATTTGTGTTTGAATTCAAGCACAGTATATTATATACATGTTAACAGTTTTTACCAAATACTTCCCAATTTTAATGTTGCAATTTTTGTCTTTTTTCACCTTATGTGCTTTTGATTATTTGTGTTTGAATTCAAACACAGTATATTATATGCATGTTAACAATTTTTACCAAATACTTCCCATTTTTAACGTTGCAATTTTTGTCTTTTTTCACATATGCTTGGATTATACAGTTTTAGATTAGTTACTTCACCTATTTTAACATGTTTGGTTTGATGTCCAACTTCAGCTTTTTTCATGCTTCCATGATTTCTTTTCTAATTTATGTTGTTTCTCCTCTCATGGCATATATCCTTTTAAGTAATTTTCAGGCAGCAGTCTTTTCTGAAAAGATACTGCCATTAATGAGGAATTATATGCCTATGCTTGACAAACTTATTCCAGTGTGACAGAGAGGAGTCCACACCAGTTCACACTTAACCAGTAGATGCAAAAAACCTGAAAGAACTGTATAGGTTACTTATGTTTATTTCATTCATTTATTATCCATTTTCCACATGAATATCAAAAGATTATATTGTTTTATGAGAGATCAGGGAGGCATACCCATGCAACAGCATTTAGCATCTGTTTGCATAATGATGATAAATAGTCTGAAAAATGCATTATTGAATAAGTATATTGTTATATATACTGCAGAGGCAGTAAAGGCTAGCATTTGTATGGACAATGTAAACTGGGGGTAAGGGAGAAAAAACGCTCGTCTACATATCTCCTGCTGGTCGCAATAAACAACTCTTGTCTACATATCTCCTGCTGGTTGCAATAAACAACTAAGAGGGCCAGTGGCCTTGATGTCCTTTCTTCCACTGTTTTTGTGTAGGAACAATATGGTGAACCAAGCAAGGACTTTTTCCTAGAGGACTTGGTTGTGTATTCTCCTAAGATAGAAAATGCAAGTATGTAAAAATAAAAATCATTGGGGATTATTGTATGATATAGGATGATTGTGGCAAGATGAAGAATGCTTAGAAGACTTTCTTGTTAAAAGTACACTGAAAATTATTAGATTTAAATCCAAAAAAACTAGTGTTCGTAGGCATATAATGAAGTTACAAGGAAAGAATTGAGACCAGAGGGAAATGACCGTTAATGGTGTGGTTATGAATGTGTGATGGATGCGAAGATGAAAAACGAAAGAGTAGGATATTATTTTAGAATCGGTGATATATTTGGTGCGTGGCTTAGGCCTGGACGTATAGAGTATATGTACTTTTTGTCCATTGACGCATACAAATATGCCACTCACTGGCATAATGCTTTTAAATCATAGCAAAATTAGCTGAAAGGTATTCACTGATTTATTATTATTTTTTTTTTTTATAAGCCTCCAATCACGGACAAAAGTCCACATCAAGGCCGGGCCCTAATTGAAATATAGAGAGAATTGAGAAAGGGGGAAAAA